>CAUEHS010000191.1:0-129389 GCA_958510865.1 Myrrha octodecimguttata | reverse complement strand
TAAGGGTAAGGGTAAGGGTAAGGGTAAGGGTAAAGGTAAGGGTAAGGGTAAGGGTAAGGGTAAGGGTAAGGGTAAGGGTAAGGGTAAGGGTAAGGGTAAGGGTAAGGGTAAGGGTAAGGGTAAGGGTAAGGGTAAGGGTAAGGGTAAGGGTAAGGGTAAGCTTAAGGGTAAAAGCAAGGGTAAGGGTAAGGGTAAGGGTAAGGGTAAAGGTAAGGGTAAGCCTAAGGGTAAAAGCAAGGGTAAGGGTAAGGGTAAGGGTAAGGGTAAGGGTAAGGGTAAGGGTAAGGGTAAGGGTAAGGTAAGGGTAAGGGTAAGGGTAAGGGTAAGGGTAAGGGTAAGGGTAAGGGTAAGGGTAAGGGTAAGGGTAAGGGTAAGGGTAAGGGTAAGGGTAAGGGTAAGGGTAAGGGTAAGGGTAAGGGTAAGGGTAAGGGTAAGGGTAAGGGTAAGGGTAAGGGTAAGGGTAAGCTTAAGGGTAAAAGCAATGGTAAGGGTAAGGGTAAGGGTAAGCTTAAGGGTAAAAGCAAGGGTAAATGTAAGGGTTAGGGTAAAAGCAAGGGTAAAAGCAAGGGTAAGGGTAAGGGTAAGGGTAAGGGTAAGGGTAAGGGTAAGGGTAAGGGTAAGGGTAAGGGTAAGGGTAAGGGTAAGGGTAAGGTAAGGGTAAGGGTAAGGGTAAGGGTAAGGGTAAGGGTAAGGGTAAGGGTAAGGGTAATGGTAAGGGTAAGGGTAAGGGTAAGGGTAAGGGTAAGGGTAAGGGTAAGGGTAAAAGCAAGGGTAAGGGTAAGGGTAAGGGTAAGGGTAAGGGTAAGGGTAAGGGTAAGGGTAAGGGTTAGGGTAAGGGTAAGGGTAAGGGTAAGGGTAAGGGTAAGGGTAATTGTAAGGGTAAGGGTAAGGGTAAGGGTAAGGGTAAGGGTAAGGGTAAGGGTAAGGGTAAGGGTAAGGGTAAGGGTAATGGTAAGGGTAAGGGTAAGGGTAAGGGTAAGGGTAAGGGTAAGGGTAAGGGTAAAAGCAAGGGTAAGGGTAAGGGTAAGGGTAAGGGTAAGGGTAAGGGTAAGGGTAAGGGTAAAGGTAAGGGTAAGCCTAAGGGTAAAAGCAAAGGTAAGGGCAAGGGTAAGGGTAAGGGTAAGGGTAAGGGTAAGGGTAAGGGTAAAGGTAAGGGTAAGGGTAAGGGTAAGGGTAAGGGTAAGGGTAAGGGTAAGGGTAAGGGTAGGGGTAAGGGTAAGGGTAAGGGTAAGGGTAAGGGTAAGGGTGAGGGTAAGGGTAAGGGTAAGGGTAAGGGTGAGGGTAAGGGTAAGGGTAAGGGTAAGGGTAAGGGTAAGGGTAAGGGTGAGGGTAAGGGTAAGCTTAAGGGTAAAAGCAAGGATAAGGGTAAGGGTAAGGGTAAGGGTAAGGGTAAGGGTAAGGGTAAGGGTAAGGGTAAGGGTAAGTGTAAGAATAAGGGTAAGGGTAAGGGTAAGGGTAAGGGTAAGTGTAAGGGTAAGGGAAAGGGTAAGGGTAAGGGTAAGCTTAAGGGTAAAAGCAAGGGTAAGGGTAAGGGTAAGGGTTAGGGTAGGGGTAAGGGTAAGGGTAAAGGTAAGGGTAAGCCTAAGGGTAAAAGCAAGGGTAAGGGTAAGGGTAAGGGTAAGGGTAAGGGTAAGTGTAAGGGTAAGGGTAAGGGTAAGGGTAAGGGTAAGGGTAAGGGTAAGGGTAAGGGTAAGGGTAAGGGTAAGGGTAAGGGTAAGGGTAAGGGTAAGGGTAAGGGTAAGGGAAAGGGTAAGGGTAAGGGTGAGGGTAAGGGTAAGGGTAAGGGTAAGGGTAAGGGTAAGGGTGAGGGTAAGGGTAAGGGTAAGGGTAAGGGTAAGGGTAAGGGTAAGGGTAAGGGTAAGGGTAAGGGTAAGGGTAAGGGTAAGGGTAAGGGTGAGGGTAAGGGTAAGGTAAGGGTAAGGGTAAGCTTAAGGGTAAAAGCCTTACCCTTACCCTTACACTTACCCTTACCCTTACCCTTACCCTTACCCTTACCCTTACCCTTACCCTTACCCTTACCCTTACCCTTACCCTTACCCTTACCCTTACCCTTACCCTTACCCTTACCCTTACCCTTACCCTTACCTTACCCTTACCCTTACCCTTACCCTTACCCTTACCCTTACCCTTACCCTTACCCTTACCCTTACCCTACCCTTACCCTTACCCTTACCCTTACCCTTACCCTTACCCTTACCCTTACTCTTACCCTTACCCTTACCCTAACCCTTACCCTTACACTTACCCCTACCCTTGCCCTTACCCTTACCCTTACCCTTACCATCACCCTTACCCTTACCCTTACCCTTACCCTTACCCTTACCCTTACCCTTACCCTTACCCTTGCTTTTACCCCTTAAGCTTACCCTTACCCTTACCCTTACCCTTACCCTTACCCTTACCCTTACCCTTACCCTTACCCCTTACCCTTACCCTTACCCTTACCCTTACCCTTACCCTTACCTTACCCTTACCCTTACCCTTACCCTTACCCTTACCCTTACCCTTACCCTTACCCTTACCCTTACCCTTACCCTTACCCTTACCCTTACCCTTACCCTTACCCTTACCCTTACCTTTACCCTTACCCTTACCCTTACACTTACCCTTACCCTTACCTTTACCCTTACCCTTACCCTTACCCTTACCCTTACCCTTACCCTTACCCTTACCCTTACCCTTACCCTTACCCTTGCCCTTACCCTTGCTTTTACCCTTAGGCTTACCCTTACCTTTACCCTTACCCTTACCCTTACCCTTACCCTTACCCTTACCCTTACCCTTGCTTTTACCCTTACCCTTACCCTTACCCTTACCCTTACCCTTACCCTTACCCTTACCCTTACCCTTACCCTTACCCTTACACTTACCCTTACCCTTACCCTTATCCTTACCCTTACCCTTACCCTTACCCTTACCCTTACCCTTACCCTTACCCTTACCCTTACCCTTACCCTTACCCTTACCCTTACCCTTACCCTTGCTTTAACCCTTACCCTCACCCTTACCCTTACCCTTACCCTTACCCTTACCCTTACCCTTACCCTTACCCTTACCCTAACCTTTACCCTTACCCTTACCCTTACCCTTACCCTTACCCTTACCCTTACCCTTACCCTAACCCTTGCTTTTAACCTTGCTTTTACCCTTACCCTTACCCCTACCCTTGCTTTTACCCTTAAGCTTACCCTTACCCTTACCCTTACCCTTGCTTTTACCCTTAAGCTTACCCTTACCCTTACCCTTACCCTTACCCTTACCCTTACCCTTACCCTTACCCTTACCCTTACCCTTACCCTCACCCTTACCCTTACCCTTACCCTTACCCTTACCCTTACCCTTACCCTTACCCTTACCCTTACCCTTACCCTTACCCTTACCCTTACCCTTACCCTTACCCTTACCCTTACCCTTACCCTTACCCTTACCCTTACCCTTGCTTTAACCCTTAGGCTTACCCTTACCTTTACCCTTACACTTACCCTTACCCTTACCCTTGCTTTTACCCTTAAGCTTACCCTTACCCTTACCCTTACGCTTACCCTTACCCTTACCCTTACCCTTACCCTTACCCTTACCCTTACCCTTACCCTTACCCTTACATTTACCCTTACCCTTACCCTTACCCTTACCCTTACCCTTACCCTTACCCTTACCCTTACCCTTACCCTTACCCTTACCCTTACCCTTACCCTTACCCTTACCCTTACCCTTACCCTTACCCTTACCCTTACCCTTACCCTTACCCTTACCCTTACCCTTACCCTTACCCTTACCCTTACCCTTACCCTTACCCTTACCCGTACCCTTACCTTTACCCTTGCTTTTACCCTTAAGCTTACCCTTTCCTTACCCTTACCCTTACCCTTACCCTTACCCTTACCCTTACCCTTACCCTTACCCTTACACTTACCCTTACCCTTACCCTTACCCTTACCCTTACCCTTACCCTTACCCTTACCCTTACCCCTACCCTTACCCTTACCCTTACCCTTACCCTTACCCTTACCCTTACCCTTACCCTTACCCTTACCCTTGCTTTTACCCTTAAGCTTACCCTTACCCTTACCCTTACCCTTACCCTTAAGCTTACCCTTACCCTTACCCTTACCCTTACCCTTACCCTTACCCTTACCCTTACCCTTACCCTTACCCTTACCCTTACCCTTACCCTTGCTTTTACCCTTAAGCTTACCCTTACCCTTACCCTCACCCTTACCCTTACCCTTACCCTTACCCTTACCCTTACCCTTACCCTTGCTTTTACCCTAAGGCTTACCCTTTACCTTTACCCTTACCCTTACCCTTACCCTTACCCTTACCCTTACCCTTACCCTTGCTTTTACCCTTAAGCTTACCCTTACCCTTACCCTTACCCTTACCCTTGCTTTTACCCTTAGGCTTACCCTTACCCTTACCCTTACCCTTACCCTTGCTTTTACCCTTAAGCTTACCCTTACCCTTACCCTTAACCTTACCCTTACCCTTACCCTTACCCTTACCCTTGCTTTTACCCTTAGGCTTACCCTTACCCTTACCCTTACCCTTACCCTTGCTTTTACCCTTAAGCTTACCCTTACCCTTACCCTTACCCTTACCCTAACCCTTAACCTTACCCTTTCCCTTACCCTTAACCTTACCCTTACCCTTACCCTTACCCTTACCCTTTCCCTTGCTTTTACCCTTAAGCTTACCCTTACCCTTACCCTTACCCTCACCCTTACCCTTACCCTTACCCTTACCCTTACCCTTACCCTTACCCTTACCCTTACCCTTACCCTTACCCTTACCCTTACCCTTACCCTTACCCTTACCCTTGCTTTTACCCTTAAGCTTACCCTTACCCTTACCCTTACCATTACCCTTACCCTTGCTTTTACCCTTAAGCTTACCCTTACCCTTACCCTTACCCTTACCCTTACCCTTGCTTTTACCCTCAGGCTTACCCTTACCCTTACCCTTACCCTTACCCTTGCTTTTACACTTAAGCTTACCCTTACCCTTACCCTTACCCTTACCCTTGCTTTTACCCTTAGGCTTACCCTTACCTTTACCATTACCCTTACCCTTACCCTTACCCTTACCCTTACCCTTACCCTTACCCTTACCCTTACCCTTACCCTTACCCTTACCCTTACCTTTACCCTTGCTTTAACCCTTAAGCTTACCCTTACCCTTACCCTTACCCTTACCCTTACCCTTACCCTTACCCTTACCCTTACCCTTACACTTGCATTTACCCTTAAGCTTACCCTTACCCTTACCCTTACCCTTACCCTTACCCTTACCCTTACCCTTACCCTTACCCTTGCTTTTACCCTTAAGCTAACCCTTACCCTTACCCTTAGCCTTACCCTTAAGCTTACCCTTACCCTTACCCTTACCCTTACCCTTACCCTTACCCTTACCCTTACCCTTACCCTTACCCTTACCCTTACCCTTACCCTTGCTTTTACCCTTAAGCTTACCCTCACCCTTACCCTTACCCTTACCCTTACCCTTACTTTTACCCTTACCCTTACCCTTACCCTTACCCTTACCCTTACCCTTACCCTTACCCTTACCCTTACCCTTACCCTTGCTTTTACCCTTAGGCTTACCCTTACCTTTACCCTTACCCTTACCCTTACCCTTACCCTTACCCTTACCCTTACCCTTGCTTTTACCCTTAAGCTTACCCTTACCCTTACCCTTACCCTTACCCTTACCCTTACCCTTACCCTTACCCTTGCTTTTACCCTTAAGCTTACCCTTACCCTTACCCTTATCCTTACCCTTACCCTTACCCTTACCCTTACCCTTACCCATACCCTTACCCTTACCCTTGCTTTTACCCTTAAGCTTACCCTTACCCTTACCCTTACCCTTACCCTTAAGCTTACCCTTACCCTTACCCTTACCCTTACCCTTACCCTTACCCTTACCCTTACCCTTACCCTTACCCTTACCCTTACCCTTACCCTTACCCTTACCCTTGCTTTTACCCTTAAGCTTACCCTTACCCTTAAGCTTACCCTTACCCTTACCCTTACCCTTACCCTTACCCTTGCTTTTACCCTTAAGCTTACCCTTACCCTTACCCTTACCCTTACCCTTAAGCTTACCCTTACCCTTACCCCTACCCTTACCCTTACCCTTACCCTTACCCTTACCCTTACCCTTGCTTTTACCCTTAAGCTTACCCTTACCCTTACCCTTACCCTTACCCTTACCCTTACCCTTACCCTTACCCTTACCCTTACCCTTACCCTTACCCTTACCCTTGCTTTTACCCTTAGGCTTACCCTTACCTTTACCCTTACCCTTACCCTTACCCTTACCCTTACCCTTACCCTTACCCTTGCTTTTACCCTTAAGCTTACCCTTACCCTTACCCCTACCCTTACCCTTACCCTTACCCTTACCCTTACTTTTACCCTTAAGCTTACCCTTACCCTTACCCTTACCCTTACCCTTACCCTTACCCTTACCCTTACCCTTGCTTTTACCCTTAAGCTTACCCTTACCCTTACCCTTACCCTTACCCTTACCCTTACCCTTACCCTTACCCTTACCCTTACCCTTACCCTTACCCTTACCCTTACCCTTACCCTTACCCTTACCCTTACCCTTACCCTTGCTTTTACCCTTAGGCTTACCCTTACCTTTACCCTTACCCTTACCCTTACCCTTACCCTTACCCTTACCCTTACCCTTACCCTTGCTTTTACCCTTAAGCTTACCCTTACCCTTACCCTTACCCTTACCCTTACCCTTACCCTTGCTTTTACCCTTAAGCTTACCCTTACCCTTACCCTTACCCTTACCCTTACCCTTGCTTTTACCCTTAGGCTTACCCTTACCCTTACCCTTACCCTTCCCCTTGCTTTTACCCTTAAGCTTACCCTTACCCTTACCCTTACCCTTACCCTTACCCTTACCCTTACCCTTACCCTTACCCTTACCCTTACCCTTACCCTTACCCTTACCCTTACCCTTACCCTTGCTTTTACCCTTAGGCTTACTCTTACCTTTACCCTTACCCTTTCCCTTACCCTTACCCTTACCCTTACCCTTACCCTTACCCTTACCCTTACCCTTACCCTTGCTTTTACCCTTAAGCTTACCCTTACTCTTACCCTTACCCTTACCCTTACCCTTACCCTTTCCCTTGCTTTTACCCTTAAGCTTACCCTTACCCTTTTCCTTACCCTTACCCTTACCCTTACCCTTACCCTTACCCTTACCCTTACCCTTCCCTTGCTTTTACCCTTAAGCTTACCCTTACCCTTACCCTTACCCTTACCCTTGCTTTTACCCTTAAGCTTACCCTTACCCTTACCCTTACCCTTACCCTTACCCTTACCCTTACCCTTACCCTTACCCTTACCCTTACCCTTACCCTTGCTTTTACCCTTAAGCTTACCCCTACCCTTACCCTTACCCCTACCCTTACCCTTGCTTTTACCCTTAAGCTTACCCTTACCCTTACCCTTACCCTTACCCTTAAGCTTACCCTTACCCTTACCCTTACCCTTACCCTTACCCTTACCCTTACCCTTACCCCTACCCTTGCTTTTACCCTTAAGCTTACCCTTACCCTTACCCTTACCCTTACCCCTACCCTTACCCTTACCCTTACCCTTGCTTTTACCCTTAGGCTTACCCTTACCTTTACCCTTACCCTTACCCTTACCCTCACCCTTACCCTTACCCTTACCCTTACCCTTACCCTTACCCTTACCCTTACCCTTGCTTTTACCCTTAAGCTTACCCTTACCCTTACCCTTACCCTTACCCTTACCCTTACCCTTACCCTTACCCTTGCTTTTACCCTTAAGCTTACCCTTACCCTTACCCTTACCCTTACCCTTACCCTTACCCTTACCCTTACCCTTACCCTTACCCTTGCTTTTACCCTTAAGCTTACCCTTACCCTTACCCTCACCCTTACCCTTACCCTTACCCTTACCCTTGCTTTTACCCTTAAGCTTACCCTTACCTTTACCCTTACCCTTACCCTTACCCTTACCCTTACCCTTACCCTTGCTTTTACCCTTAGGCTTACCCTTACCTTTACCCTTACCCTTACCCTTACCCTTACCCTTACCCTTACCCTTACCCTTGCTTTTACCCTTAAGCTTACCCTTACCCTTACCCTTACCCTTACCCTTACCCATACCCTTGCTTTTACCCTTGAGCTTACCCTTACCCTTACCCTTACTCTTACCCTTACCCTTGCTTTTACCCTTAGGCTTACCCTTACCCTCACCCTTACCCTTACCCTTGCTTTTACCCTTAAGCTTACCCTTACCCTTACCCTTACCCTTACCCTTACCCTTACCCTTACCCTTACCCTTACCCTTACCCTTACCCTTACCCTTAACCTTACCCTTACCCTTACCCTTACCCTTACCCTTACCCTTACCCTTACCCTTACCCTAACCCTTGCTTTTACCCTTAGGCTTACCCTTACCTTTACCCTTACCCTTACCCTTACCCTTACCCTTACCCTTACCCTTACCCTTACCCTTACCCTTACCCTTGCTTTTACCCTTAAGCTTACCCTTACCCTTACCCTTACCCTTACCCTTACCCTTACCCTTACCCTTAGCCTTGCTTTTACCCTTAAGCTTACCCTTACCCTTACCCTTACCCTTACCCTCACCCTTACCCTTACCCTTACCCTTACCCTTGCTTTTACCCTTAAGCTTACCCTTACCCTTACCCTTACCCTTACCCTTACCCTTGCTTTTACCCTTAGGCTTACCCTTACCCTTACCCTTACCCTTGCTTTTACCCTTAAGCTTACCCTTACCCTTACCCTTACCCTTACCCTTACCCTTACCCTTACCCTTACCCTTACCCTTACCCTTACCCTTACCCTTACCCTTACCCTTACCCTTACCCTTACCCTTACCCTTACCCTTACCCTTACCCTTACCCTTACCCTTACCCTTACCCTTACCCTTAACCTTACCCTTACCCTTACCCTTACCCTTACCCTTACCCTAACCCTTGCTTTTACCCTTAGGCTTACCCTTAACTTTACCCTTACCCTTACCCTTACCCTTACCCTTACCCTTACCCTTACCCTTACCCTTGCTTTTACCCTTAAGCTTACCCTTACCCTTACCCTTACCCTTACCCTTACCCTTACCCTTACCCTTGCTTTTACCCTCAAGCTTACCCTTACCCTTACCCTTACCCTTACCCTTACCCTTACCCTTGCTTTTACCCTCAAGCTTACCCTTACCCTTACCCTTACCCTTACCCTTACCCTTAACCTTACCCTTACCCTTACCCTTACCCTTACCCTTACCCTAACCCTTGCTTTTACCCTTAGGCTTACCCTTAACTTTACCCTTACCCTTACCCTTACCCTTACCCTTACCCTTACCCTTACCCTTACCCTTGCTTTTACCCTTAAGCTTACCCTTACCCTTACCCTTACCCTTACCCTTACCCTTACCCTTACCCTTACCCTTGCTTTTACCCTTAAGCTTACCCTTACCCTTACCCTAACCCTTACCCTTACCCTTACCCTTGCTTTTACCCTCAAGCTTACCCTTACCCTTACCCTTACCCTTACCCTTACCCTTACCCTTACCCTTACCCTTACCCTTACCCTTACCCTTACCCTTGCTTTTACCCTTAGGCTTACCCTTACCCTTACCCTTACCCTTACCCTTGCTTTTACCGTTAAGCTTACCCTTACCCTTACCCTTACCCTTACCCTTACCCTTACCCTTGCTTTTACCCTTAAGCTTACCCTTACCCTTACCCTAACCCTTACCCTTACCCTTACCCTTGCTTTTACCCTCAAGCTTACCCTTACCCTTACCCTTACCCTTACCCTTACCCTTACCCTTACCCTTACCCTGACCCTTACCCTTACCCTTACCCTTGCTTTTACCCTTAGGCTTACCCTTACCTTTACCCTTACCCTTACCCTTACCCTTACCCTTACCCTTACCCTTACCCTTACCCTTGCATTTACCCTTAAGCTTACCCTTACCCTTACCCTTACCCTTACCCTTACCCTTACCCTTACCCTTACCCTTACCCTTACCCTTACCCTTGCTTTTACCCTCAAGCTTACCCTTACCCTTATCCTTACCCTTACCCTTACCCTTACCCTTACCCTTACCCTTGCTTTTACCCTTAAGCTTACCCTTACCCTTACCCTTACCCTTACCCTTAAGCTTACCCTTACCCTTACCCTTACCCTTACCCTTACCCTTACCCTTACCCTTACCCTTACCCTTACCCTTACCCTTACCCTTACCCTTACCCTTACCCTTGCTTTTACCCTTAAGCTTACCCTTACCCTTACCCTTACCCTTACCTTTACCCTTGCTTTTACCCTTAAGCTTACCCTTACCCTTACCCTTACCCTTACCCTTACCCTTACCCTTACACTTACCCTTACCCTTGCTTTTACCCTTAAGCTCACCCTTACCCTTACCCTTACCCTTACCCTTACCCTTACCCTTACCCTTACCCTTACCCTTACCCTTACCCTTACCCTTACCCTTGCTTTTACCCTTAGGCTTACCCTTACCTTCACCCTTACCCTTACCCTTACCCTTACCCTTACCCTTGCTTTTACCCTTACCCTTGCTTTTACCCTTAAGCTTACCCTTACCCTTACCCTTACCCTTACCCTTACCCTTACCCTTACCCTTACCCTTACCCTTACCCTTACCCTTACCCTTACCCTTGCTTTTACCCTTAAGCTTACCCTTACCCTTACCCTTACCCTTACCCTTACCCTTACCCTTACCCTTACCCTTACCCTTACCCTTACCCTTACCCTTGCTTTTACCCTTAAGCTTACCCTTACCCTTACCCTTACCCTTACCCTTACCCTTACCCTTACCCTTACCCTTACCCCTACCCTTGCTTTTACCCTTAAGCTTAACCTTACCCTTACCCTTACCCTTACCCTTACCCTTACCTTTACCCTTGCTTTTACCCTTAAGCTTACCCTTACCCTTACCCTTACCCTTACCCTTACCCTTACCTTTACCCTTACCCTTACCCTTACCCTTGCTTTTACCCTTAAGTTTACCCTTACCCTTACCCTTACCCTCACCCTTACCCTTGCTTTTACCCTTAGGCTTACCCTTACCCTTACCCTTACCCTTACCCTTACCCTTAGCCTTACCTTTACCCTTACCCTTGCTTTTACCCTTAAGCTTACCCTTACCCTTACCCTTACCCTTACCCTCACCCTTACCCTTGCTTTTACCCTTAAGCTTACCCTTACCCTTACCCTTACCCTTACCCTTACCCTTACCCTTACCCTTACCCTAACCCTTGCTTTTACCCTTAAGCTTACCCTTACCCTTACCCTTACCCTTACCCTTAAGCTTACCCTTACCCTTACCCTTACCCTTACCCTTACCCTTACCCTTACCCTTACCCTTACCCTTACCCTTACCCTTACCCTTACCCTTACCCTTGCTTTTACCCTTAAGCTTACCCTTACCCTTACCCTTACCCTTACCCTTACCCCTACCCTTGCTTTTACCCTTTAGCTTACCCTTACCCTTACCCTTACCCTTAAGCTTACCCTTACCCTTACCCTTACCCTTACCCTTACCCTTACCCTTACCCTTGCTTTTACCCTTAAGCTTACCCTTACCCTTACCCTTACCCTTACCCTTACCCTTAACCTTACCCTTACCCTTACCTTTACCCTTGCTTTTACCCTTAGGCTTACCCTTACCTTTACCCTTATCCTTACCCTTACCCTTACCCTTGCCCTTACCCTTACCCTTACCCTTGCTTTTACCCTTAAGCTTACCCTTAAGCTCACCCTTACCATTACCCTTACCCTCACCCTTACCCTTGCTTTTACCCTTAGGCTTACCCTTACCCTTACCCTTACCCTTACCCTTACCCTTACCCTTACCTTTACCCTTACCCTTGCTTTTACCCTTAAGCTTACCCTCACCCTTACCCTTACCCTTACCCTCACCCTTACCCTTGCTTTTACCCTTAAGCTTACCCTTACCCTTACCCTTACCCTTACCCTTACCCTTACCCTTACCCTTACCCTTACCCTAACCCTTGCTTTTACCCTTAAGCTTACCCTTACCCTTACCCTTACCCTCACCCTTAAGCTTACCCTTACCCTTACCCTTACCCTTACCCTTACCCTTACCCTTACCCTTACCCTTACCCTTGCTTTTACCCTTAAGCTTACCCTTACCCTTACCCTTACCTTTACCCTTACCCCTACCCTTGCTTTTACCCTTTAGCTTACCCTTACCCTTACCCTTACCCTTAAGCTTACCCTTACCCTTACCCTTACCCTTACCCTTACCCTTACCCTTACCCTTACCCTTGCTTTTACCCTTAAGCTTACCCTTACCCTTACCCTTACCCTTACCCTTACCCTTAACCTTACCCTTACCCTTACCCTTACCCTTGCTTTTACCCTTAGGCTTACCCTTACCTTTACCCTTATCCTTACCCTTACCCTTACCCTTGCCCTTACCCTTACCCTTACCCTTGCTTTTACCCTTAAGCTTACCCTTACCCTTACCCTTACCCTTACCCTTACCCTTACCCTTACCCTTACCCTTACCCTTACCCTTACCCTTACCCTTACCCTTACCCTTGCTTTTACCCTTAAGCTTACCCTTACCCTTACCCTTACCCTTACCCTTACCCTTACCCCTACCCTTGCTTTTACCCTTAAGCTTAACCTTACACTTACCCTTACCCTTACCCTTACCCTTACCCTTACCCTTACCCTTGCTTTTACCCTTAAGCTTACCCTTACCCTTACCCTTACCCTTACCCTTACCCTTACCCTTACCCTTACCCTTACCCTTGCTTTTACCCTTAAGCTTACCCTTACCCTTACCCTTACCCTTACCCTTGCTTTTACCCTTAGGCTTACCCTTACCCTTACACTTACCCTTACCCTTGCTTTTACCCTTAAGCTTACCCTTACACACACCCTTACCCTTACGCTTACCCTTACCCTTACCCTTACCCTTACCCTTACCCTTACCCTTGTCCTTGCTTTTACCCTTAAGCTTACCCTTACCCTTACCCTTACCCTTACCCTTACCCTCACCCTTACCCTTGCTTTTACCCTTAAGCTTACCCTTACCCTTACCCTTACCCTTACCCTTACCCTTACCCTTACCCTTACCCTTACCCTAACCCTTGCTTTTACCCTTAAGCTTACCCTTACCCTTACCCTTACCCTTACCCTTAAGCTTACCCTTACCCTTACCCTTACCCTTACCCTTACCCTTACCCTTTTCCTTACCCTTACCCTTGCTTTTACCCTTAAGCTTACCCTTGGCCTTATCCTTACCCTTAAGCTTACCCTTACCCTTACCCTTACCCTTACCCTTACCCTTACCCTTACCCTTACCCTTACCCTTACCCTTACCCTTACCCTTAACCTTACCCTTACCCTTACCCTTACCCTTGCTTTTACCCTTAGGCTTACCCTTACCTTTACCCTTACCCTTACCCTTACCCTTACCCTTACCCTTACCCTTACCCTTACCCTTACCCTTACCCTTACCCTTGCTTTTACCCTTAAGCTTACCCTTACCCTTACCCTTACCCTTACCCTTACCCTTACCCTTACCCTTACCCTTACCCTTACCCTTACCCTTGCTTTTACCCTTAAGCATACCCTTACCCTTACCCTTACCCTTACCCTTACCCTTACCCTTACCCTTACCCTTACCCTAACCCATGCTTTCACCCTTAAGCTTACCCTTACCCTTACCCTTACCCTTACCCTTAAGCTTACCCTTACCCTTACCCTTACCCTTACCCTTACCCTTACCCTTACCCTTACCCTCACCCTTACCCTTGCTTTTACCCTTAAGCTTACCCTTACCCTTACCCTTACCCTTACCCTTACCCTTACCCTTGCTTTTACCCTTAAGCTTACCCTTACCCTTACCCTTACCCTTAAGCTTACCCTTACCCTTACCCTTACCCTTACCCTTACCCTTACCCTTACCCTTACCCTTACCCTTACCCTTACCCTTACCCTTGCTTTTACCCTTAAGCTTACCCTTACCCTTACCCTTACCCTTACCCTTACCCTTACCCTTACCCTTACCCTTACCCTTACCCTTACCCTTACCCTTACCCTTACCCTTGCTTTTACCCTTAGGCTTACCCTTACCTTTACCCTTACCCTTACCCTTACCCTTACCCTTACCCTTACCCTTACCCTTACCCTTGCTTTTACCCTTAAGCTTACGCTTACCCTTACCCTTACCCTTACCCTTACCCTTACCTTTACCCTTACCCTTACCCTTACCCTTACCCTTGCTTTTGCCCTTAAGCTTACCCTTACCCTTACCCTTACCCTTACCCTTACCCTTACCCTTACCCTTACCCTTACCCTTACCCTTGCTTTTACCCTTAAGCTTACCCTTACCCTTACCCTTACCCTTACCCTTACCCTTACCCTTACCCTTACCCTTACCCTTACCCTTACCCTTACCCTTACCCTTACCCTTACCCTTACCCTTACCCTTACCCTTACCCTTACCCTTGCTTTTACCCTTAAGCTTACCCTTACCCTTACCCTTACCCTTACCCTTACCCTTACCCTTACCCTTACCCTTACCCTTACCCTTACCCTTACCCTTGCTTTTACCCTTGAGCTTACCCTTACCCTTACCCTTACCCTTACCCTTACCCTTACCCTTACCCTTACCCTTACCCTTACCCTTACCCTTACCCTTGCTTTTACCCTTAGGCTTACCCTTACCTTTACCCTCACCCTTACCCTTACCCTTACCCTTACCCTTACCCTTACCCTTGCTTTTACCCTCAAGCTTACCCTTACCCTTACCCTTACCCTTACCCTTACCCTTACCCTTTCCCTTACCTTTACCCTTACCCTTTCCCTTGCTTTTACCCTTAAGCGTACCCTTACCCTTACCCTTACCCTTACCTTTACCCTTACCCTTACCCTTACCCTTACCCTTACCCTTGCTTTTACCCTTAAGCTTACCCTTACCCTTACCCTTACCCTTACCCTCACCCTTACCCTTACCCTTACCCTTACCCTTACCCTTACCCTTACCCTTACCCTTACCCTTACCCTTACCCTTACCCTTACCCTTACCCTTACCCTTACCCTTTCCCTTACCCTTACCCTTGCTTTTACCCTTAAGCTTACCCTTACCCTTACCCTTACCCTTACCCTTACCCTTACCCTTACCCTTGCTTTTACCCTTAAGCTTACCCTTACCCTTACCCTTACCCTTACCCTTACCCTTACCCTTGCTTTTACACTTAAGCTTACCCTTACCCTTACCCTTTTCCTTACCCTTAAGCTTAACCTTACCCTTACCCTTACCCTTACCCTTACCCTAACCCTTACCCTTACCCTTACCCTTACCCTTGCTTTTAACCTTAAGCTTACCCTTACCCTTACCCTTACCCTTACCCTTACCCTTACACTTACCCTTACCCTTACCCTTACCCTTACCCTTACCCTTACCCTTACCCTTGCATTTACCCTTAGGCTTACCCTTACCTTTACCCTTACCCTTACCCTTACCCTTACCCTTACCCTTACCCTTACCCTTACCCTTACCCTTACCCTTGCTTTTACCCTTAAGCTTACCCTTACCCTCGCCCTTACCCTTACCCTTACCCTTACCCTTGCTTTTACCCTAAAGCTTACCCTTACCCTTACCCTTACCCTTACCCTTACCCTTACCCTTACCCTTACCCTTACCCTTGCTTTTACCCTTAAGCTTACCCTTACCCTTACCCTTACCCTAACCCTTACCCTTACCCTTACCCTTACCCTTGCTTTTACCCTTAAGCTTACCCTTACCCTTACCCTTACCCTTACCCTTACCCTTACCCTTACCCTTACCCTTATCCTTACCCTTACCCTTACCCTTACCCTTACCCTTACCCTTACCCTTGCTTTTACCCTTAGGCTTACCCTTACCTTTACCCTTACCCTTACCCTTACCCTTACCCTTACCCTTACCCTTACCCTTACCCTTGCTTTTACCCTTAAGCTTACCCTTACCCTTACCCTTACCCTTACCCTTACCCTTACCCTTGCTTTTACCCTTAAGCTTACCCTTACCCTTACCCTTACCCTTACCCTTACCCTTGCTTTTACCCTTAGGCTTACCCTTACCCTTACCCTTACCCTTACCCTTACCCTTACCCTTGCTTTCACCCTTAAGCTTACCCTTACCCTTACCCTTACCCTTACCCTTACCCTTGCTTTCACCCTTAAGCTTACCCTTACCCTTACCCTTACCCTTACCCTTACCCTTACCCTTACCCTTACCCTTACCCTTACCCTTACCCTTACCCTTACCCTTACCCTTACCCTTACCCTTACCCTTACCCTTACCCTTACCCTTACCCTTGCTTTTACCCTTAGGCTTACCCTTACCTTTACCCTTACCCTTACCCTTACCCTTACCCTTACCCTTACCGTTACCCTTACCCTTACCCTTACCCTTGCTTTTACCCTTAAGCTTACCCTTACCCTTACCCTTACCCTTACCCTTACCCTTACCCTTGCTTTTACCCTTAAGCTTACCCTTACTCTTACCCTTACCCTTACCCTTACCCTTACCCTTACCCTTACCCTCACCCTTACCCTCACCCTTGCTTTTACCCTTAAGCTTACCCTTACCCTTACCCTTACCCTTACCCTTACCCTTACCCTTACCCTTACCCTTGCTTTTACCCTTAAGCTTACCCTTACCCTTACCCTTAGCCTTACCCTTACCCTTACCCTCACCCTTGCTTTTACCCTTAGGCTTACCCTTACCCTTACCCTTACCCTTACCCTTGCTTTTACCCTTAAGCTTACCCTTACCCTTACCCTTACCCTTACCCTTACCCTTCACTTACCCTTACCCTTACCCTTGCTTTTACCCTTAGGCTTACCCTTACCTTTACCCTTACCCTTACCCTTACCCTTACCCTTACCCTTACCCTTGCTTTTACCCTTAAGCTTACCCTTACCCTTACCCTTACCCTTACCCTTACCCTTACCCTTACCCTTACCCTTACCCTTACCCTTACCCTTACCCTTACCCTTACTTTTACCCTTAAGCTTACCCTTACCCTTACCCTTACCCTTACCCTTACCCATACCCTTACCCTTACCCTTACCCTTACCCTTACCCTTGCTTTTACCCTTAAGCTTACCCTTACCCTTACCCTTACCCTTACCCTTAAGCTTACCCTTACCCTTACCCTTACCCTTACCCTTACCCTTAACCTTACCCTTACCCTTACCCTTACCCTTGCTTTTACCCTTAAGCTCACCCTTACCCTTACCCTTACCCTTACCCTTACCCTTGCTTTTACCCTTAAGCTTACCCTTACACTTACCCTTACCCTTACCCTTAAGCTTACCCTTACCCTTACCCTTACCCTTACCCTTACCCTTACCCTTACCCTTACCCTTACCCTTACCCTTACCCTTACCCTTACCCTTACCCTTACCCTTGCTTTTACCCTTAAGCTTACCCTTACCCTTACACTTACCCTTACCCTTAAGCTTACCCTTACCCTTACCCTTACCCTTACCCTTACCCTTGCTTTTACCCTTAAGCTTACCCTTACCCTTACCCTTACCCTTACCCTTAAGCTTACCCTTACCCTTACCTTTACCCTTACCCTTACCCTTACCCTTACCCTTACCCTTACCCTTACCCTTACCCTTGCTTTTACCCTTAAGCTTACCCTTACCCTTACCCTTACCCTTACCCTTACCCTTACCCTTACCCTTACCCTTACCCTTACCCTTGCTTTTACCCTTAAGCTTACCCTTACCCTTACCCTTACCCTTACCCTTACCCTTGCTTTTACCCTTGAGCTTACCCTTACCCTTACCCTTACCCTTACCCTTAAGCTTACCCTTACCCTTACCCTTACCCTTACCCTTACCCTTACCCTTACCCTTACCCTTACCCTTACCCTTACCCTTACCCTTGCTTTTACCCTTAAGCTTACCCTTACCCTTACCCTTACCCTTACCCTTACCCTTACCCTTACCCTTACCCTTACCCTTACCCTTACCCTTACCCTCACCCTTGCTTTTACCCTTAGGCTTACCCTTACCTTTACCCTTACCCTTACCCTTACCCTTACCCTTACCCTTACCCTTACCCTTACCCTTACCCTTACCCTTACCCTTGCTTTTACCCTTAAGCTTACCCTTACCCTTACCCTTTCCCTTACCCTTACCCTTACCCTTGCTTTTACCTTTAAGCTTACCCTTACCCTTACCCTTACCCTTACCCTTGCTTTTACCCTTAGGCTTACCCTTACCCTTACCCTTACCCTTACCCTTGCTTTTACCCTTAAGCTTACCCTTACCCTTACCCTTACCCTTACCCTTACCCTTACCCTTACCCTTACCCTTACCCTTACCCTTACCCTTACCCTTACCTTTACCTTTACCCTTACCCTTACCCTTACCCTTACCCTTACCCTTACCCTTACCCTTACCCTTACCCTTACCCTTGCTTTTACCCTTAAGCTTACCCTTACCCTTACCCTTACCCTTACCCTTACCCTTACCCTTACCCTTACCCTCACCCTTGCTTTTACCCTTAAGCTTACCCTTACCCTTACCCTTTCCCTTACCCTTACCCTTACCCTTACCCTTGCTTTTACCCTTAAGCTTACCCTTACCCTTACCCTTACCCTTGATTTTACCCTAAGGCTTACCCTTACCCTTACCCTTGCTTTTACCCTTAAGCTTACCCTTACCCTTACCCTTACCCTTACTCTTACCCTTATCCTTACCCTTACCCTTACCCTTACCCTTGCTTTTACCCTTAGGATTACCCTTACCTTTACCCTTACCCTTACCCTTACCCTTACCCTTACCCTTACCCTTACCCTTACCCTTACCCTTACCCTTGCTTTTACCCTTAAGCTTACCCTTACCCTTACCCTTACCTTTACCCTTACCCTTACCCTTATCCTAACCCTTACCCTTGCTTTTACCCTTAAGCTTACCCTTACCCTTACCCTTACCCTTACCCTTACCCTTACCCTTACCCTTACCCTTACCCTTACCCTTACCCTTGCTTTTACCCTTAAGCTTACCCTTACCCTTACCCTTACCCTTACCCTTAAGCTTACCCTTACCCTTACCCTTACCCTTACCCTTACCCTTACCCTTACCCTTGCTTTTACCCTTAAGCTTACCCTTACCCTTACCCTTACCCTTACCCTTACCCTTGCTTTTACCCTTACCCTTATCCTTACCCTTAAGCTTACCCTTACCCTTACCCTTACCCTTACCCTTACCCTTACCCTTACCCTTACCCTTACCCTTGCTTTTACCCTTAAGCTTACCCTTACCCTTACCCTTACCCTTACCCTTACCCTTACCCTTGCTTTTACCCTTAGGCTTACCCTTACCTTTACCCTTACCCTTACCCTTACCCTTACCCTTACCCTTACCCTTACCCTTACCCTTACCCTTGCTTTTACCCTTAAGCTTACCCTTACCCTTACCCTTACCCTTACCCTTACCCTTACCCTTACCCTTACCCTTACCCTCACCCTTGCTTTTACCCTTAAGCTTACCCTTACCCTTATCCTTACCCTTACCCTTACCCTTACCCTTACAATTACCCTTACCCTTACCCTTACCCTTACCCTTACCCTTACCCTTACCCTTACCCTTACCTTTACCCTTACCCTTACCCTTACCCTTGCTTTTACCCTTAAGCTTACCCTTACCCTTACCCTTACCCTTACCCTTACCCTTTTCCCTTACCCTTACCCTTACCCTTACCCTTGCTTTTACCCTTAGGCTTACCCTTACCTTTACCCTTACCCTTACCCTTACCCTTACCCTTACCCTTACCCTTGCTTTTACCCTTAAGCTTACCCTTACCCTTACCCTTACTCTTACCCTTACACTTACCCTTGCTTTTACACTTAAGCATACCCTTACCCTTACCCTTACCCTTACCCTTACCCTTGCTTTTACCCTTAGGCTTACCCTTACCCTTACCCTTACCCTTACCCTTACCCTTAAGCTTACCCTTACCCTTACCCTTACCCTTACCCTTACCCTTACCCTTACCCTTACCCTTACCCTTACCCTTACCCTTACCCTTGCTTTTACCCTTAAGCTTACCCTTACCCTTACCCTTACACTTACCCTTACCCTTACCCTTACCCTTACCCTTACCCTTACCCTTACCCTAACCCTTACCCTTACCCTTGCTTTTACCCTTAGGCTTACCCTTACCTTTACCCTTACCCTTACCCTTACCCTTAAGCTTACCCTTACCCTTACCCTTACCCTTACCCTTACCCTTACCCTTACCCTTACCCTTACCCTTGCTTTTACCCTTAAGCTTACCCTTACCCTTACCCTTACACTTACCCTTACCCTTACCCTTACCCTTACCCTTACCCTTACCCTTACCCTTACCCTTACCCTAACCCTTACCCTGACCCTTGCTTTTACCCTCAGGCTTACCCTTACCTTTACCCTTACCCTTACCCTTACCCTTACCCTTACCCTTACCCTTACCCTTACCCTTGCTTTTACCCTTAAGCTTACCCTTACCCTTACCCTTACCCTTACCCTTACCCTTACCCTTACCCTTACCCTTACCCTTGCTTTTACCCTTAAGCTTACCCTTACCCTTACCCTTACCCTTACCCTCACCCTTACCCTTACCCTTACCCTTGCTTTTACCCTTAAGCTTACCCTTACCCTTACCCTTACCCTTACCCTTACCCTTACCCTTACCCTTACCCTTACCCTTACCCTTACCCTTACCCTTGCTTTTACCCTTAAGCTTACCCTTACCCTTACCCTTACCCTTACCCTTACCCTTACCCTTACCCTTACCCTTACCCTTACCCTTACCCTTACCCTTACCCTTACCCTTACCCTTACCCTTACCCTTGCTTTTACCCTTAGGCTTACCCTTACCTTTACCCTTACCCTTACCCTTACCCTTACCCTTACCCTTACCCTTGCTTTAACCCTTAAGCTTACCCTTACCCTCACCCTTACCCTTACCCTTACCCTTGCTTTTACCCTTAAGCTTACCCTTACCCTTACCCTTACCCTTACCCTTACCCTTGTTTTACCCTTAGGCTTACCCTTACCCTTACCCTTACCCTTACCCTTGCTTTTACCCTTAAGCTTACCCTTACCCTTACCCTTACCCTTACCCTTACCCTTACCCTTACCCTTACCCTTACCTTTACCCTTACCCTTGCTTTTACCCTTAGGCTTACCCTAACCTTTACCCTTACCCTTACCCTTACCCTTACCCTTACCCTTACCCTTACCCTTACCCTTACCCTTACCCTTACCCTTGCTTTTACCCTTAAGCTTACCCTTACCCTTACCCTTACCCTTACCCTTACCCTTACCCTTACCCTTGCTTTTACCCTTAAGCTTACCCTTACCCTTACCCTTACCCTCACCCTTACCCTTACCCTTGCTTATACCCTTAAGCTTACCCTTACCCTTACCCTTACCCTTACCCTTACCCTTACCCTTACCCTTACCCTTACCCTTACCCTTACCCTTACCCTTACCCTTACCCTTACCCTTACCCTTGCTTTTACCCTTAGGCTTACCCTTACCTTTACCCTTACCCTTACCCTTACCCTTACCCTTGCTTTTACCCTCAAGCTTACCCTTACCCTTACCCTTACCCTTACCCTAACCCTTACCCTTGCTTTTACCCTTAAGCTTACCCTAACCCTTACCCTTACCCTTACCCTTACTCTTACCCTTACCCTTACCCTTACCCTTACCCTTACCCTTGCTTTTACCCTAAAGCTTACCCTTACCCTTACCCTTACCCTTACCCTTACCCTTACCCTTACCCTTGCTTTTACCCTTGAGCTTACCCTTACCCTTACCCTTACCCTTACCCTTACCCTTACCCTTACCCTTACCCTTACCCTTACCCTTGCTTTTACCCTAAGGCTTACCCTTACCTTTACCCTTACCCTTACCCTTACCCTTGCTTTTACCCTTAAGCTTACACTTACCCTTACCCTTACCCTTACCCTTACCCTTGCTTTTACCCTTAAGCTTACCCTTACCCTTACCCTTACCCTTACCCTTACCCTTACCCTTACCCTTACCCTTGCTTTTACCCTTACCCTTACCCTTGCTTTTACCCTTAGGCTTACCCTTACCCTTACCCTTACCCTTACCCTTACCCTTACCCTTACCCTTGCTTTTACCCTTAAGCTTACCCTTACCCTTACCCTTACCCTTACCCTTACCCTTACCCTTACCCCTACTCTTACCCTTACCCTTACCCTTGCTTTTACCCTTAAGCTTACCCTTACCCTTACCCTTACCCTTACCCTTACCCTTACCCTTACCCTTACCCTTACCCTTACCCTTACCCTTACCCTTACCCTTACCCTTACCCTTACCCTTACCCTTGCTTTTGCCCTTAAGCTTACCCTTACCCTTACCCTTACCCTTACCCTTACCCTTACCCTTACCCTTACCCTTACCCTTACCCTTGCTTTTACCCTTAAGCTTACCCTTACCCTTACCCTTACCCTTACCCTTACCCTTACCCTTACCCTTACCCTTAACCTTACCCTTACCCTTACCCTAACCCTTACCCATACCCTTACCCTTACCCTTACCCTTACCCTTACCCTTACCCTTGCTTTTACCCTTAAGCTTACCCTTACCCTTACCCTTTGCCTTACCCTTACCCTTAACCTTGCTTTTACCCTTAAGCTTACCCTTACCCTTACCCTTACCCTTGCTTTTACCCTTAGGCTTACCCTTACCTTTACCCTTACCCTTACCCTTACCCTTACCCTTACCCTTACCCTTACCCTTACCCTTACCCTTGCTTTTACCCTTAAGCTTACCCTTACCCTTACCCTCTGCCTTACCCTTACCCTTACCCTTGCTTTTACCCTTAAGCTTACCCTTACCCTTACCCTTACCCTTGCTTTTACCCTTAGGCTTACCCTTACCCTTACCCTTACCCTTACCCTTACCCTTACCCTTACCCTTACCCTTACCCTTACCCTTACCCTTACCCTTACCCTTACCCTTACCCTTACCCTTACCCTCACCCTTGCTTTTACCCTTAAGCTTACCCTTACCCTTACCCTTACCCTTACCCTTACCCTTACCCTTACCCTAACCCTTACCCTTACCCTTACCCTTACCCTTACCCTTACCCTTACCCTTGCTTTTACCCTTAGGCTTACCCTTACCTTTACCCTTACCCTTACCCTTACCCTTACCCTTACCCTTACCCTTACCCTTACCCTTACCCTTGCTTTTACCCTTAAGCTTACCCTTACCCTTACCCTTACCCTTACCCTTGCTTTTACCCTTAAGCTTACCCTTACCCTTACCCTTACCCTTACCCTTACCCTTACCCTTACCCTTACCCTTGCTTTTACCCTTAAGCTTACCCTTACCCTTACCCTTACCCTTACCCTTACCCTTACCCTTACCCTTGCTTTTACCCTTAAGCTTACCCTTACCCTTACCCTTACCCTTACCCTTATCCTTACCCTTACCCTTACCCTTACCCTTACCCTTACCCTTACCCTTGCTTTTACCCTTAGGCTTACCCTTACCTTTACCCTTACCCTTACCCTTACCCTTACCCTTACCCTTACCCTCACCCTTGCTTTTACCCTTAAGCTTACCCTTACCCTTACCCTTACCCTTACCCTTACCCTTACCCTTGCTTTTACCCTTAAGCTTACCCTTTCCCTTACCCTTACCCTTACCCTTGCTTTTACCCTTAGGCTTACCCTTACCCTTACCCTTACCCTTACCCTTGCTTTTACCCTTAAGCTTACCCTCACACTTACCCTTACCCTTACCCTTACCCTTACCCTTACCCTTACCCTTACCCTTACCCTTACCCTTACCCTTACCCTTACCCTTGCTTTTACCCTTAGGCTCACCCTTACCTTTACCCTTACCCTTACCCTTACCCTTACCCTTACCCTTACCCTTACCCTTACCCTTACCCTTACCCTTACCCTTACCCTTGCTTTTACCCTTAAGCTTACCCTTACCCTTACCCTTACCCTTACCCTTACCCTTACCCTTACCCTTGCTTTTACCCTTAAGCTTACAATTACCCTTACCCTTACCCTTACCCTTACCCTTACCCTCACCCTTACCCTTACCCTTACCCTTGCTTATACCCTTAAGCTTACCCTTACCCTTACCCTTACCCTTACCCTTACCCTTACCCTTACCCTTACCCTTACCCTTGCTTTTACCCTTAGGCTTACCCTTACCTTTACCCTTACCCTTACCCTTACCCTTACCCTTACCCTTACCCTAAACCTTACCCTTGCTTTTACCCTTTAGCTTACCCTTACCCTTACCCTTACCCTTACCCTTACCCTTACCCTTACCCTTACCCTTACCCTTACCCTTACCCTTACCCTTACCCTTACCCTTACCCTTGCTTTTACCCTTAAGCTTACCCTTACCCTTACCCTTACCCTTACCCTTACCCATACCCTTACCCTTACCCTTACCCTTACCCTTGCTTTTACCCTTAAGCTTACCCTTACCCTTACCCTTACCCTTACCCTTACCCTTGCTTTTACCCTTAGGCTTACCCTTACCTTTACCCTTACCCTTACCCTTACCCTTACCCTTAGCCTTACACTTACCCTTACCCTTGCTTTTACCCTTAAGCTTACCCTTACCCTTACCCTTACCCTTACCCTTACCCTTACCCTTACCCTTGCTTTTACCCTTAAGCTTACCCTTACCCTTACCCTTACCCTTACCCTTACCCTTGCTTTTACCCTTAGGCTTACCCTTACCCTTACCCTTACCCTTACCCTTGCTTTTACCCTTAAGCTTACCCTTACCCTTACCCTTACTCTTACCCTTACCCTTACCCTTACCCTTACCCTTACCCTTACCCTTACCCTTACCCTTACCCTTACCCTTACCCTTACCCTTACCCTTACCCTTACCCTTACCCTTACCCTTGCTTTCACCCTTAGGCTTACCCTTACCTTTACCCTTACCCTAACCCTTACCCTTACCCTTACCCTTACCCTTACTCTTGCTTTTACCCTTAAGCTTACCCTTACCCTTACCCTTACCCTTACCCTTACCCTTACCCTTGCTTTTACCCTTAAGCTTACCCTTACCCTTACCCTTACCCTTACCCTTACCCTTACCCTTACCCTTACCCTTACCCTTACCCTTACCCTTACCCTTACCCTTGCTTTTACCCTTAAGCTTACCCTTACCCTTACCCTTACCCTTACCCTTACCCTAACCCTTACCCTTGCTTTTACCCTTAAGCTTACCCTTACCCTTACCCTTACCCTTACCCTTACCCTTACCCTTACCTTTAATTTTACCCTTACCCTTACCCTTACCCTCACCCTTACCCTTACCCTTACCCTTACCCTTGCTTTTACCCTTAAGCTTACCCTTACCCTTACCCTTACCCTTACCCTTACCCTTACCCTTACCCTTACCCTTACCCTTGCTTTTACCCTTAAGCTTACCCTTACCCTTACCCTTACCCTTACCCTTACCCTTACCCTTGCTTTTACCCTTAGGCTTACCCTTACCTTTACCCTTACCCTTACCCTTACCCTTACCCTTACCCTTACCCTTACCCTTACCCTTGCTTTTACCCTTAAGCTTACCCTTACCCTTACCCTTACCCTTACCCTTACCCTTACCCTTGCTTTTACCCTTAAGCTTACCCTTACCCTTACCCTTACCCTTACCCTTACCCTTGCTTTTACCCTTAGGCTTACCCTTACCCTTACCCTTACCCTTACCCTTGCTTTTACCCTTAAGCTTACCCTTACATTTACCCTTACTCTTACCCTTACCCTTACCCTTACCCTTACCCTTACCCTTACCCTTACCCTTACCCTTACCCTTACTCTTGCTTTTACCCTTAGGCTTACCCTTACCTTTACCCTTACCCTAACCCTTACCCTTACCCTTACCCTTACCCTTACCCTTGCTTTTACCCTTAAGCTTACCCTTACCCTTACCCTTACCCTTACCCTTACCCTTACCCTTACCCTTGCTTTTACCCTTAAGCTTACCCTTACCCTTACCCTTACCCTTACCCTTACCCTTACCCTTACCCTTACCCTTACCCTTACCCTTGCTTTTACCCTGAAGCTTACCCTTACCCTTACCCTTACCCTCACCCTTACCCTTACCCTTACCCTTACCCTTACCCTTATCCTTGCTTTTACCCTTAGGCTTACCCTTACCTTTACCCTTACTCTTACCCTTACCCTTACCCTTACCCTTGCTTTTACCCTTAAGCTTACCCTTACCCTTACCCTTACCCTTACCCTTAAGCTTACCCTTACCCTTACCCTTACCCTTACCCTTACCCTTACCCTTACCCTTACCCTTACCCTTACCCTTGCTTTCACCCTTAAGCTTACCCTTACCCTTACCCTTACCCTTACCCTTACCCTTACCCTTACCCTTGCTTTTACCCTTAAGCTTACCCTTACCCTTACCCTTACCCTTACCCTTAAGCTTTCCCTTACCCTTACCCTTACCCTTACCCTTACCCTTACCCTTACCCTTACCCTTACCCTTACCCTTACCCTTACCCTTACCCTTACCCTTACCCTTACCCTTACCCTTACCCTTGCTTTTACCCTTAAGCTTACCCTTACCCTTACCCTTACCCTTACCCTTAAGCTTACCCTTACCCTTACCCTTACCCTTACCCTCACCCTTACCCTTACCCTTGCTTTTACCCTTAAGCTTACCCTTACCCTTACCCTTACCCTTACCCTTAAGCTTACCCTTACCCTTACCCTTACCCTTACCCTTACCCTTACCCTTGCTTTTACCCTTAAGCTTACCCTTACCCTTACCCTTACCCTTACCCTTAAGCTCACCCTTACCCTTACCCTTACCCTTACCCTTACCCTTACCCTTACCCTTACCCTTACCCTTGCTTTTACCCTTAAGCTTACCCTTACCCTTACCCTTACCCTTACCCTTGCTTTTACCCTTAAGCTTACCCTTACCCTTACCCTTACCCTTACCCTTAAGCTTACCCTCACCCTTACCCTTACCCTTACCCTTACCCTTACCCTTACCCTTACCCTTACCCTTACCCTTACCCTTACCCTTGCTTTTACCCTTAAGCTTACACTTACCCTTAACCTTACCCTTACCCTTACCCTTACCCTTACCCTTACCCTTGCTTTTACCCTTAGGCTTACCCTTACCTTTACCCTTACCCTTACCCTTACCCTTACCCTTACCCTTACCCTTACCCTTACCTTTACCCTTACCCTTGCTTTTACCCTTAAGCTTACCCTTACCCTTACCCTTACCCTTACCCTTACTCTTGCTTTTACCCTTAAGCTTACCCTTACCCTTACCCTTACCCTTACCCTTACCCTTGCTTTTACCCTTAGGCTTACCCTTACCCTTTCCCTTACCCTTACCCTTGCTTTTACCCTTAAGCTTACCCTTACCCTTACCCTTACCCTTACCCTTACCCTTACCCTTACCCTTACCCTTACCCTTACCCTTACCCTTACCCTTACCCTTACCCTTACCCTTACCCTAACCCTTACCCTTACCCTTACCCTTACCCTTACCCTTACCCTTACCCTAACCCTTACCCTTACCCTTACCCTTACCCTTACCCTTGCTTTTACCCTTAGGCTTACCTTTACCTTTACCCTTACCCTTACCCTTACCCTTACCCTTACCCTTGCTTTTACCCTTAAGCTTACCCTTACCCTTACCCTTACCCTTACCCTTACCCTTACCCTTACCCTTACCCTTACCCTTACCCTTACCCTTACCCTTACCCTTGCTTTTACCCTTAAGCTTACCCTTACCCTTACCCTTACCCTTACCCTTACCCTTACCCTTACCCTTACCCTTACCCTTACCCTCACCCTTGCTTTTACCCTTAAGCTTACCCTTACCCTTACCCTTACCCTTACCCTTACCCTTACCCTTACCCTTACCCTTACCCTTGCTTTTACCCTTAAGCTTACCTTTACCCTTACCCTTACCCTTACCCTTACCCTTGCTTTTACCCTTAGGCTTACCCTTAGGCTTACCCTTACCTTTACCCTTACCCTTACCCTTACCCTTACCCTTACCCTTACCCTTACCCTTACCCTTACCCTTACCCTTGCTTTTACCCTTAAGCTAACCCTTACCCTTACCCTTACCCTTACCCTTACCCTTAACCTTACCCTTACCCTTGCTTTTACCCTTAAGCTCACCCTTACCCTTACCCTTACCCTTACCCTTACACTTACCCTTACCCTGACCCTTACCCTTGCTTTTACCCTTAAGCTTACCCTTACCCTTACCCTTACCCTTACCCTTAAGCTTACCCTTACCCTTACCCTTACCCTTACCCTTACCCTTACCCTTGCTTTTACCCTTAAGCTTACCCTTACCCTTACCCTTACCCTTACCCTTACCCTTGCTTTTACCCTTAAGCTTACCCTTACCCTTACCCTTACCCTTACCCTTAAGCTTACCCTTACCCTTACCCTTACCCTTACCCTTACCCTTACCCTTACCCTTGCTTTTACCCTTAAGCTTACCCTTACCCTTACCCTTACCCTTACCCTAACCCTTACCCTTAACCTTACCCTTACCCTTACCCTTACCCTTACCCTTACCCTTGCTTTTACCCTTAGGCTCACCCTTACTTTTACCCTTACCATTACCCTTACCCTTACCCTTACCCTTACCCTTACCCTTACCCTTGCTTTTACCCTTAAGCTTACCCTTACCCTTACCCTTACCCTTACCCTTACCCTTACACTTACCCTTACCCTTACCCTTACCCTTGCTTTTACCCTTAAGCTTACCCTTACCCATACCCTTACCCTTACCCTTACCCTTACCCTTACCCTTACCCTTACCCTTACCCTTACCCTTACCCTTACCCTTACCCTTACCCTTACCCTTACCCTTGCTTTTACCCTTAAGCTTACCCTTACCCTTACCCTTACTCTTACCCTTACCCTTACCCTTACCCTCACCCTTGCTTTTACCCTTACAATGGACTTCCGTCAAATTATATTTTACCCTTAAGCTTACCCTTACCCTTACCTTTACCCTTACCCTTACCCTTACCCTTACCCTTACCCTTACCCTTACCCTTACCCTAAGCCTTGCTTTTACCCTTAGGCTTACCCTTACCTTTAGCCTTACCCTTACCCTTACCCTTACCCTTAACCTTACCCTTACCCTTACCCTTACCCTTGCTTTTACCCTTAAGCTTACCCTTACCCTTACCCTTACCCTTACCCTTACCCTTACCCTTACCCTTGCTTTTACCCTTAAGCTTACCCTTACCCTTACCCTTACCCTTACACTTACCCTTGCTTTTACCCTTAGGCTTACCCTTACCCTTACCCTTACCCTTACCCTTAAGCTTACCCTTACCCTTACCCTTACCCTTACCCTTACCCTTACCCTTACCCTTACCCTTACCCTTACCCTTACCCTTACCCTTACCCTTGCTTTTACCCTTAAGCTTACCCTTACCCTTACCCTTACCCTTACCCTTAGCCTTACCCTTACCCTTACCCTTGCTTTGACCCTTAGGCTTACCCTTACCTTTACCCTTACCCTTACCCTTACCATTACACTTACCCTTACCCTTACCCTTACCCTTACCCTTACCCTTGCTTTTACCCTTAAGCTTACCCTTACCCTTACCCTTACCCTTACCCTTACCCTTACCCTTGCTTTTACCCTTAAGCTTACCCTTACCCTTACCCTTACCCTTACCCTTACCCTTACCCTTACCCTTGCTTTTACCCTTAGGCTTACCCTTACCCTTACCCTTACCCTTACCCTTGCTTTTACCCTTAAGCTTACCCTTACCCTTACCCTTACCCTTACCCTTACCCTTACCCTTACCCTTACCCTTACCCTTACCCTTACCCTTACCCTTACCCTTACCCTTACCCTTACCCTTACCCTTACCCTTACCCTTACCCTTACCCTTACCCTTACCCTTACCCTTGCTTTTACCCTTAGGCTTAACCTCACCTTTACCCTTACCCTTACCCTTACCCTTACCCTTACCCTTACCCTTACCCTTACCCTTACCCTTACCCTTACCCTTACCCTTGCTTTTACCCTTAAGCTTACCCTTACCCTTACCCTTACCCTTACCCTTACCCTTACCCTTACCCTTGCTTTTACCCTTAAGCTTACCCTTACCCTTACCCTTACCCTTAGCCTCACCCTTACCCTTACCCTTACCCTTGCTTATACCCCTAAGCTTACCCTTACCCTTACCCTTACCCTTACCCTTACCCTTACCCTTACCCTTACCCTTACCCTTACCCTTACCCTTACCCTTACCCTTACCCTTACCCTTGCTTTTACCCTTAGGCTTACCCTTAACTTTACCCTTACCCTTACCCTTACCCTTACCCTTACCCTTACCCTTACCCTTGCTTTTACCCTTAAGCTTACCCTTACCCTTACCCTTACCCTTACCCTTACCCTAACCCTTACCCTTGCTTTTACCCTTAAGCTTACCCTAACCCTTACCCTTACCCTTACCCTTACCCTTACCCTTACCCTTACCCTTACCCTTGCTTTTACCCTTAAGCTTACCCTAACCCTTACCCTTACCCTTACCCTTACCCTTACCCTTACCCTTATCCTTACCCTTGCTTTTACCCTTAAGCTTACCCTTACCCTTACCCTTACCCTTACCCTTACCCTTACCCTTACCCTTACCCTTACCCTTGCTTTTACTCTTAGGCTTACCCTTACCTTTACCCTTACCCTTACCCTTACCCTTACCCTCACCCTTACCCTTACCCTTGCTTTTACCCTTAAGCTTACCCTTACCCTAACCCTTACCCTTACCCTTGCTTTTACCCTTAAGCTTACCCTTTCCCTTACCCTTAACCTTACCCTTACCCTTGCTTTTACCCTTAGGCTTACCCTTACCCTTACCCTTACCCTTATCCTTGCTTTTACCCTTAAGCTTACCCTTACCCTTACCCTTACTCTTACCCTTACCCTTACCCTTACCCTTACCCTTACCCTTACCCTTACCCTTACCCTTACCCTTACCCTTACCCTTGCTTTTACCCTTAGGCTTACCCTTACCTTTACCCTTACCCTAACCCTTACCCTTACCCTTACCCTTACCCTTACCCTTGCTTTTACTCTTAAGCTTACCCTTACCCTTACCCTTACCCTTACCCTTACCCTTACCCTTACCCTTACCCTTACCCTTACCCTTACCCTTACCCTTGCTTTTACCCTTAAGCTTACCCTTACCCTTAACCTTACTCTTACCCTTACCCTTACCCTTACCCTTACCCTTACCCTTGCTTTTACCCTTAAGCTTACACTTACCCTTACCCTTACCCTTACCCTTACCCTTACCCTTACCCTTACCCTTACCCTTACCCTTACCCTTACCCTTACCCTTACCCTTGCTTTTACCCTTAGGCTTACCCTTACCTTTACCCTTACCCTTACCCTTACCCTTACCCTTACCCTTGCTTTTACCCTTAAGCTTACCCTTACCCTTACCCTTAAGCTTACCCTTACCCTTACCCTTACCCTTACCCTTACCCTTACCCTTACCCTTACCCTTACCCTTACCCTTACCCTTACCCTTACCCTTACCCTTACCCTTACCCTTACCCTTACCCTTGCTTTTACCCTTAAGCTTACCCTTACCCTTACCCTTACCCTTACCCTTACTTTTACCCTTAAGCTTACCCTTACCCTTACCCTTAAGCTTACCCTTACCCTTACCCTTACCCTTACCCTTACCCTTACCCTTACCCTTACCCTTACCCTTACCCTTACCCTTACCCTTGCTTTTACCCTTAAGCTTACCCTTACCCTTACCCTTACCCTTACCCTTAAGCTTACCCTTACCCTTACCCTTACCCTTACCCTTGCTTTTACCCTTAAGCTTACCCTTACCCTTACCCTTACCCTTACCCTTAAGCTTACCCTTACCCTTACCCTTACCCTTACCCTTACCCTTGCTTTTACCCTTAAGCTTACCCTTACCCTTACCCTTACCCTTACCCTTAAGCTTACCCTTACCCTTACCCTTACCCTTACTCTTACCCTTACCCTTACCCTTGCTTTTAGCCTTAAGCTTACCCTTACCCTTACCCTTACCCTTGCTTTTACCCTTAAGCTTACCCTTTCCCTTACCCTTACCCTTACCCTTAGGCTTACCCTTACCCTTACCCTTACCCTTACCCTTACCCTTACCCTTACCCTTGCTTTTACCCTTAAGCTTACCCTTACCCTTACCCTTACCCTTACCCTTACCCTTACCCTTACCCTTGCTTTTACCCTTAGGCTTACCCTTACCTTTACCCTTACCCTTACCCTTACCCTTACCCTTACCCTTACCCTTACCCTTGCTTTTACCCTTAAGCTTACCCTTACCCTTACCCTTACCCTCACCCTTACCCTTACCCTTACCCTTGCTTTTACCCTTAAGCTTACCCTTACCCTTACCCTTACCCTTACCCTTACCCTTGCTTTTACCCTTAGGCTTACCCTTACCCTTACCCTTACCCTTACCCTTGCTTTTACCTTTAAGCTTACCCTTACCCTTACCCTTACCCTTACCCTTACCCTTACCCTTACCCTTACCTTACCCTTACCCTTACCCTTACCCTTACCCTTACCCTTACCCTTACCCTTACCCTTGCTTTTACCCTTAGGCTTACCCTTACCTTCATCCTTACCCTTAACCTTACCCTTACCCTTACCCTTGCTTTTACCCTTGAGCTTACCCTTACCCTTACCCTTACCCTTACCCTTACCCTTACCCTTACCCTTACCCTTACCCTTACCCTTACCCTTGCTTTTACCCTTAAGCTTACCCTTACCCTTACCCTTACCCTTACCCTTACCCTTACCCTTACCCTTACCCTTACCCTTACCCTTACCCTCACCCTTGCTTTTACCCTTAAGCTTACCCTTACCCTTACCCTTACCCTTACCCTTACCCTTACCCTTGCTTTTACCCTTAAGCTTACCCTTACCCTTACCCTTACCCTTACCCTTACCCTTACCCTTACCCTTACCCTTGCTTTTACCCTTAGGCTTACCCTTACCCTTACCCTTACCCTTACCCTTGCTTTTACCCTTAAGCTTACCCTTACCCTTACCTTTACCCTTTCTCTTACCCTTACCCTTACCCTTACCCTTACCTTGCTTTTACCCTTAGGCTTACCCTTACCTTTACCCTTACCCTTACCCTTACCCTTACCCTTACCCTTACCCTTACCCTTACCCTTACCCTTACCCTTGCTTTTACCCTTCAGCTTACCCTTACCCTTACCCTTACCCTTACCCTTACCCTTACCCTTACCCTTACCCTTACCCTTACCCTTACCCTTACCCTTACCCTTGCTTTTACCCTTAAGCTTACCCTTACCCTTACCCTTACCCTTACCCTTAAGCTTACCCTTACCCTTACCCTTACCCTTACCCTTAACCTTACCCTTGCTTTTACCCTTAAGCTTACCCTTACCCTTACCCTTACCCTTACCCTTAAGCTTACCCTTACCCTTACCCTTACCCTTACCCTTACCCTTGCTTTTACCCTTAAGCTTACCCTTACCCTTACCCTTACCCTTACCCTTAAGCTTACCCTTACCCTTACCCTTACCCTTACTCTTACCCTTACCCTTACCCTTGCTTTTAGCCTTAAGCTTACCCTTACCCTTACCCTTACCCTTACCCTTGCTTTTACCCTTAAGCTTACCCTTTCCCTTACCCTTACCCTTACCCTTAGGCTTACCCTTACCCTTACCCTTACCCTTACCCTTACCCTTACCCTTACCCTTACCCTTACCCTTGCTTTTACCCTTAAGCTTAAGCTTACCCTTACCCTTACCCTTACCCTTACCCTTACCCTTACCCTTTCCCTTGCTTTTACCCTTGGGCTTACCCTTACCTTTACCCTTACCCTTACCCTTACCCTTACCCTTACCCTTACCCTTACCCTTGCTTTTACCCTTAAGCTTACCCTTACCCTTACCCTTACCCTTACCCTTGCTTTTACCCTTAAGCTTACCCTTACCCTTACCCTTACCCTTACCCTTACCCTTGCTTTTACCCTTAGGCTTACCCTTACCCTTACCCTTACCCTTACCCTTGCTTTTACCTTTAAGCTTACCCTTACCCTTACCCTTACCCTTACCCTTACCCTTACCCTTACCCTTACCCTTACCCTTACCCTTACCCTTGCTTTTACCCTTAGGCTTACCCTTACCTTCACCCTTACCCTTACCCTTACCCTTACCCTTACCCTTGCTTTTACCCTTGAGCTTACCCTTACCCTTACCCTTACCCTTACCCTTACCCTTACCCTTACCCTTACCCTTGCTTTTACCCTTAAGCTTACCCTTACCCTTACCCTTACCCTTACCCTTACCCTTACCCTTACCCTTACCCTTACCCTTACCCTTACCCTCACCCTTGCTTTTACCCTTAAGCTTACCCTTACCCTTACCCTTACCCTTACCCTTACCCTTACCCTTGCTTTTAACCTTAAGCTTACCCTTACCCTTACCCTTACCCTTACCCTTACCCTTACCCTTACCCTTACCCTTACCCTTGCTTTTACCCTTAGGCTTACCCTTACCCTTACCCTTACCCTTACCCTTGCTTTTACCCTTAAGCTTACCCTTACCCTTACCCTTACCCTTACTCTTACCCTTACCCTTACCCTTACCCTTACCCTTGCTTTTACCCTTAGGCTTACCCTTACCTTTACCCTTACCCTTACCCTTACCCTTACCCTTACCCTTACCCTTACCCTTACCCTTACCCTTACCCTTGCTTTTACCCTTCAGCTTACCCTTACCCTTACCCTTACCCTTACCCTTACCCTTACCCTTACCCTTACCCTTACCCTTGCTTTTACCCTTAAGCTCACCCTTACCCTTACCCTTACCCTTACCCTTACCCTTACACTTACTCTTACCCTTACCCTTGCTTTTACCCTTAAGCTTACCCTTACCCTTACCCTTACCCTTACCCTTAAGCTTACCCTTACCCTTACCCTTACCCTTACCCTTACCCTTACCCTTACCCTTACCCTTGCTTTTACCCTTAAGCTTACCCTTACCCTTACCCTTACCCTTACCCTTACCCTTGCTTTTACCCTTAAGCTTACCCTTACCCTTACCCTTACCCTTACCCTTAAGCTTACCCTTACCCTTACCCTTACCCTTACCCTTACCCTTACCCTTACCCTTGCTTTTACCCTTAAGCTTACCCTTACCCTTACCCTTACCCTTACCCTTACCCTTACCCTTACCCTTACCCTTACCCTTACCCTTACCCTTGCTTTTACCCTTAGGCTTACCCTTACCTTTACCCTTACCATTACCCTTACCCTTACCCTTACCCTTACCCTTACCCTTACCCTTACCCTTGCTTTTACCCTTAAGCTTACCCTTACCCTTACCCTTACCCTTACCCTTACCCTTACCCTTACCCTTACCCTTACCCTTACCCTTACCCTTACCCTTACCCTTACCCTTACCCTTACCCTTACCCTTACCCTTGCTTTTACCCTTAAGCTTACCCTTACCCTTACCCTTACCCTTACCCTTACCCTTACCCTTACCCTTACCCTTGCTTTTACCCTTAAGCTTACCCTTACCCTTACTCTTACTTCTACCCTTACCCTTACCCTTACCCTTACCCTTACGCTTACCCTTACCCTTGCTTTTACCCTTAGGCTTACCCTCACCTTTACCCTTACCCTTACCCTTACCCTTACCCTTACCCTTACTCTTACCCTTACCCTTGCTTTTACCCTTAAGCTTACCCTTACCCTTACCCTTACCCTTAAGCTTACCCTTACCCTTACCCTTACCCTTACCCTTACCCTTACCCTTACCCTTACCCTTACCCTTACCCTTACCCTTGCTTTTACCCTTAAGCTTACACTTACCCTTAACCTTACCCTTACCCTTAAGCTTACCCTTACCCTTACCCTTACCCTTACCCTTACCCTTACCCTTAACCTTACCCTTGCTTTTACCCTTAAGCTTACCCTTACCCTTACCCTTACCCTTACCCTTAAGCTTACCCTTACCCTTACCCTTACCCTTACCCTTACCCTTGCTTTTACCCTTAAGCTTACCCTTACCCTTACCCTTACCCTTACCCTTAAGCTTACCCTTACCCTTACCCTTACCCTTACCCTTACCCTTACCCTTACCCTTGCTTTTACCCTTAAGCTTACCCTTACCCTTACCCTTACCCTTACCCTTGCTTTTACCCTTAAGCTTACCCTTTCCCTTACCCTTACCCTTACCCTTAGGCTTACCCTTACCCTTACCCTTACCCTTACCCTTACCCTTACCCTTACCCTTACCCTTACCCTTGCTTTTACCCTTAAGCTTACCCTTACCCTTACCCTTACCCTTACCCTTACCCTTACCCTTACCCTTGCGTTTACCCTTAGGCTTACCCTTACCTTTACCCTTACCCTTACCCTTACCCTTACCCTTACCCTTACCCTTACCCTTGCTTTTACCCTTAAGCTTACCCTTACCCTTACCCTTACCCTTACCCTTACCCTTACCCTTACCCTTGCTTTTACCCTTAAGCTTACCCTTACCCTTACCCTTACCCTTACCCTTACCCTTGCTTTTACCCTTAGGCTTACCCTTACCCTTACCCTTACCCTTACCCTTGCTTTTACCTTTAAGCTTACCCTTACCCTTACCCTTACCCTTACCCTTACCCTTACCCTTACCCTTACCCTTACCCTTACCCTTACCCTTACCCTTACCCTTACCCTTACCCTTACCCTTACCCTTACCCTTACACTTGCTTTTACCCTTAGGCTTACCCTTACCTTCACCCTTACCCTTACCCTTACCCTTACCCTTACCCTTGCTTTTACCCTTGAGCTTACCCTTACCCTTACCCTTACCCTTACCCTTACCCTTACCCTTACCCTTACCCTTACCCTTACCCTTACCCTTACCCTTGCTTTTACCCTTAAGCTTACCCTTACCCTTACCCTTACCCTTACCCTTACCCTTACCCTTACCCTTACCCTTACCCTTACCCTCACCCTTGCCTTTACCCTTAAGCTTACCCTTACCCTTACCCTTACCCTTACCCTTACCCTTACCCTTGCTTTTACCCTTAAGCTTACCCTTACCCTTACCCTTACCCTTACCCTTACCCTTACCCTTACCCTTACCCTTGCTTTTACCCTTAAGCTTACCCTTACCCTTACCCTTACCCTTACCCTTACCCTTGCTTTTACCCTTAGGCTTACCCTTACCCTTACCCTTACCCTTACCCTTGCTTTTACCCTTAAGCTTACCCTTACCCTTACCCTTACCCTTACTCTTACCCTTACCCTTACCCTTACCCTTACCCTTGCTTTTACCCTTACGCTTACCCTTACCTTTACCCTTACCCTTACCCTTACCCTTACCCTTACCCTTACCCTTACCCTTACCCTTACCCTTGCTTTTACCCTTCAGCTTACCCTTACCCTTACCCTTACCCTTACCCTTACCCTTTCCCTTACCCTTACCCTTACCCTTACCTTTGCTTTTACCCTTAAGCTCACCCTTACCCTTACCCTTACCCTTACCCTTACCCTTACCCTTACTCTTACCCTTACCCTTGCTTTTACCCTTAGGCTTACCCTTACCCTTACCCTTACCCTTACCCTTGCTTTTACCTTTAAGCTTACCCTTACCCTTACCCTTACCCTTACCCTTACCCTTACCCTTACCCTTACCCTTACCCTTACCCTTACCCTTACCCTTACCCTTACCCTTACCCTTACCCTTACCCTTGCTTTTACCCTTAGGCTTACCCTTACCTTCATCCTTACCCTTAACCTTACCCTTACCCTTACCCTTGCTTTTACCCTTGAGCTTACCCTTACCCTTACCCTTACCCTTACCCTTACCCTTACCCTTACCCTTACCCTTACCCTTACCCTTACCCTTACCCTTGCTTTTACCCTTAAGCTTACCCTTACCCTTACCCTTACCCTTACCCTTACCCTTACCCTTACCCTTACCCTTACCCTTACCCTTACCCTTACCCTCACCCTTGCTTTTACCCTTAAGCTTACCCTTACCCTTACCCTTACCCTTACCCTTACCCTTACCCTTGCTTTTACCCTTAAGCTTACCCTTACCCTTACCCTTACCCTTACCCTTACCCTTACCCTTACCCTTACCCTTGCTTTTACCCTTAGGCTTACCCTTACCCTTACCCTTACCCTTACCCTTGCTTTTACCCTTAAGCTTACCCTTACCCTTACCCTTACCCTTACTCTTACCCTTACCCTTACCCTTACCCTTACCCTTGCTTTTACCCTTAGGCTTACCCTTACCTTTACCCTTACCCTTACCCTTACCCTTACCCTTACCCTTACCCTTACCCTTACCCTTACCCTTACCCTTGCTTTTACCCTTCAGCTTACCCTTACCCTTACCCTTACCCTTACCCTTACCCTTACCCTTACCCTTACCCTTACCCTTACCCTTACCCTTACCCTTACCCTTACCCTTGCTTTTACCCTTAAGCTTACCCTTACCCTTACCCTTACCCTTACCCTTAAGCTTACCCTTACCCTTACCCTTACCCTTACCCTTAACCTTACCCTTGCTTTTACCCTTAAGCTTACCCTTACCCTTACCCTTACCCTTACCCTTAAGCTTACCCTTACCCTTACCCTTACCCTTACCCTTACCCTTGCTTTTACCCTTAAGCTTACCCTTACCCTTACCCTTACCCTTACCCTTAAGCTTACCCTTACCCTTACCCTTACCCTTACTCTTACCCTTACCCTTACCCTTGCTTTTAGCCTTAAGCTTACCCTTACCCTTACCCTTACCCTTACCCTTGCTTTTACCCTTAAGCTTACCCTTTCCCTTACCCTTACCCTTACCCTTAGGCTTACCCTTACCCTTACCCTTACCCTTACCCTTACCCTTACCCTTACCCTTACCCTTACCCTTGCTTTTACCCTTAAGCTTAAGCTTACCCTTACCCTTACCCTTACCCTTACCCTTACCCTTACCCTTTCCCTTGCTTTTACCCTTGGGCTTACCCTTACCTTTACCCTTACCCTTACCCTTACCCTTACCCTTACCCTTACCCTTACCCTTGCTTTTACCCTTAAGCTTACCCTTACCCTTACCCTTACCCTTACCCTTACCCTTACCCTTGCTTTTACCCTTAAGCTTACCCTTACCCTTACCCTTACCCTTACCCTTACCCTTGCTTTTACCCTTAGGCTTACCCTTACCCTTACCCTTACCCTTACCCTTGCTTTTACCTTTAAGCTTACCCTTACCCTTACCCTTACCCTTACCCTTACCCTTACCCTTACCCTTACCCTTACCCTTACCCTTACCCTTACCCTTACCCTTGCTTTTACCCTTAGGCTTACCCTTACCTTCACCCTTACCCTTACCCTTACCCTTACCCTTACCCTTGCTTTTACCCTTGAGCTTACCCTTACCCTTACCCTTACCCTTACCCTTACCCTTACCCTTACCCTTACCCTTGCTTTTACCCTTAAGCTTACCCTTACCCTTACCCTTACCCTTACCCTTACCCTTACCCTTACCCTTACCCTTACCCTTACCCTTACCCTTACCCTCACCCTTGCTTTTACCCTTAAGCTTACCCTTACCCTTACCCTTACCCTTACCCTTACCCTTACCCTTGCTTTTACCCTTAAGCTTACCCTTACCCTTACCCTTACCCTTACCCTTACCCTTACCCTTACCCTTACCCTTACCCTTGCTTTTACCCTTAGGCTTACCCTTACCCTTACCCTTACCCTTACCCTTGCTTTTACCCTTAAGCTTACCCTTACCCTTACCCTTACCCTTACTCTTACCCTTACCCTTACCCTTACCCTTACCCTTGCTTTTACCCTTAGGCTTACCCTTACCTTTACCCTTACCCTTACCCTTACCCTTACCCTTACCCTTACCCTTACCCTTACCCTTACCCTTGCTTTTACCCTTCAGCTTACCCTTACCCTTACCCTTACCCTTACCCTTACCCTTACCCTTACCCTTACCCTTACCCTTGCTTTTACCCTTAAGCTCACCCTTACCCTTACCCTTACCCTTACCCTTACCCTTACACTTACTCTTACCCTTACCCTTGCTTTTACCCTTAAGCTTACCCTTACCCTTACCCTTACCCTTACCCTTAAGCTTACCCTTACCCTTACCCTTACCCTTACCCTTACCCTTACCCTTACCCTTACCCTTGCTTTTACCCTTAAGCTTACCCTTACCCTTACCCTTACCCTTACCCTTACCCTTGCTTTTACCCTTAAGCTTACCCTTACCCTTACCCTTACCCTTACCCTTAAGCTTACCCTTACCCTTACCCTTACCCTTACCCTTACCCTTACCCTTACCCTTGCTTTTACCCTTAAGCTTACCCTTACCCTTACCCTTACCCTTACCCTTACCCTTACCCTTACCCTTACCCTTACCCTTACCCTTACCCTTGCTTTTACCCTTAGGCTTACCCTTACCTTTACCCTTACCATTACCCTTACCCTTACCCTTACCCTTACCCTTACCCTTACCCTTACCCTTGCTTTTACCCTTAAGCTTACCCTTACCCTTACCCTTACCCTTACCCTTACCCTTACCCTTACCCTTACCCTTACCCTTACCCTTACCCTTACCCTTACCCTTACCCTTACCCTTGCTTTTACCCTTAAGCTTACCCTTACCCTTACCCTTACCCTTACCCTTACCCTTACCCTTACCCTTGCTTTTACCCTTAAGCTTACCCTTACCCTTACTCTTACTTCTACCCTTACCCTTACCCTTACCCTTACCCTTACGCTCACCCTTACCCTTGCTTTTACCCTTAGGCTTACCCTCACCTTTACCCTTACCCTTACCTTTACCCTTACCCTTACCCTTACTCTTACCCTTACCCTTGCTTTTACCCTTAAGCTTACCCTTACCCTTACCCTTACCCTTAAGCTTACCCTTACCCTTACCCTTACCCTTACCCTTACCCTTACCCTTACCCTTACCCTTACCCTTACCCTTACCCTTGCTTTTACCCTTAAGCTTACCCTTACCCTTAACCTTACCCTTACCCTTAAGCTTACCCTTACCCTTACCCTTACCCTTACCCTTACCCTTACCCTTAACCTTACCCTTGCTTTTACCCTTAAGCTTACCCTTACCCTTACCCTTACCCTTACCCTTAAGCTTACCCTTACCCTTACCCTTACCCTTACCCTTACCCTTGCTTTTACCCTTAAGCTTACCCTTACCCTTACTCTTACCCTTACCCTTAAGCTTACCCTTACCCTTACCCTTACCCTTACCCTTACCCTTACCCTTACCCTTGCTTTTACCCTTAAGCTTACCCTTACCCTTACCCTTACCCTTACCCTTGCTTTTACCCTTAAGCTTACCCTTTCCCTTACCCTTACCCTTACCCTTAGGCTTACCCTTACCCTTACCCTTACCCTTACCCTTACCCTTACCCTTACCCTTACCCTTACCCTTGCTTTTACCCTTAAGCTTACCCTTACGCTTACCCTTACCCTTACCCTTACCCTTACCCTTACCCTTGCGTTTACCCTTAGGCTTACCCTTACCTTTACCCTTACCCTTACCCTTACCCTTACCCTTACCCTTACCCTTACCCTTACCCTTGCTTTTACCCTTAAGCTTACCCTTACCCTTACCCTTACCCTTACCCTTACCCTTACCCTTACCCTTGCTTTTACCCTTAAGCTTACCCTTACCCTTACCCTTACCCTTACCCTTACCCTTGCTTTTACCCTTAGGCTTACCCTTACCCTTACCCTTACCCTTACCCTTGCTTTTACCTTTAAGCTTACCCTTACCCTTACCCTTACCCTTACCCTTACCCTTACCCTTACCCTTACCCTTACCCTTACCCTTACCCTTACCCTTACCCTTACCCTTACCCTTACCCTTACCCTTACCCTTGCTTTTACCCTTAGGCTTACCCTTACCTTCACCCTTACCCTTACCCTTACCCTTACCCTTACCCTTGCTTTTACCCTTGAGCTTACCCTTACCCTTACCCTTACCCTTACCCTTACCCTTACCCTTACCCTTACCCTTACCCTTACCCTTACCCTTACCCTTGCTTTTACCCTTAAGCTTACCCTTACCCTTACCCTTACCCTTACCCTTACCCTTACCCTTACCCTTACCCTTACCCTTACCCTCACCCTTGCCTTTACCCTTAAGCTTACCCTTACCCTTACCCTTACCCTTACCCTTACCCTTACCCTTGCTTTTACCCTTAAGCTTACCCTTACCCTTACCCTTACCCTTACCCTTACCCTTACCCTTACCCTTACCCTTGCTTTTACCCTTAAGCTTACCCTTACCCTTACCCTTACCCTTACCCTTACCCTTGCTTTTACCCTTAGGCTTACCCTTACCCTTACCCTTACCCTTACCCTTGCTTTTACCCTTAAGCTTACCCTTACCCTTACCCTTACCCTTACTCTTACCCTTACCCTTACCCTTACCCTTACCCTTGCTTTTACCCTTACGCTTACCCTTACCTTTACCCTTACCCTTACCCTTACCCTTACCCTTACCCTTACCCTTACCCTTACCCTTACCCTTGCTTTTACCCTTCAGCTTACCCTTACCCTTACCCTTACCCTTACCCTTACCCTTTCCCTTACCCTTACCCTTACCCTTACCCTTGCTTTTACCCTTAAGCTCACCCTTACCCTTACCCTTACCCTTACCCTTACCCTTACCCTTACTCTTACCCTTACCCTTGCTTTTACCCTTAAGCTTACCCTTACCCTTACCCTTACCCTTACCCTTAAGCTTACCCTTACCCTTACCCTTACCCTTACCCTTACCCTTACCCTTACCCTTGCTTTTACCCTTAAGCTTACCCTTACCCTTACCCTTACCCTTACCCTTACCCTTGCTTTTACCCTTAAGCTTACCCTTACCCTTACCCTTACCCTTACCCTTAAGCTTACCCTTACCCTTACCCTTACCCTTACCCTTACCCTTACCCTTACCCTTACCCTTACCCTTGCTTTTACCCTTAAGCTTACCCTTACCCTTACCCTTACCCTTACCCTTACCCTTACCCTTACCCTTACCCTTACCCTTACCCTTACCCTTACCCTTACCCTTACCCTTACCCTTGCTTTTACCCTTAGGCTTACCCTTACCTTTACCCTTACCATTACCCTTACCTTTACCCTTACCATTACCCTTACCCTTACCCTTACCCTTACCCTTACCCTTACCCTTACCCTTGCTTTTACCCTTAAGCTTACCCTTACCCTTACCCTTACCCTTACCCTTACCCTTACCCTTACCCTTACCCTTACCCTTACCCTTACCCTTACCCTTACCCTTACCCTTACCCTTGCTTTTACCCTTAAGCTTACCCTTACCCTTACCCTTACCCTTACCCTTACCCTTACCCTTACCCTTACCCTTACCCTTGCTTTTACCCTTAAGCTTACCCTTACCCTTACTCTTACTTCTACCCTTACCCTTACCTTTACCCTTACCCTTACGCTTACCCTTACCCTTGCTTTTACCCTTAGGCTTACCCTCACCTTTACCCTTACCCTTACCCTTACCCTTACCCTTACCCTTACCCTTACCCTTACCCTTACCCTTGCTTTTACCCTTAAGCTTACCCTTACCCTTACCCTTACTCTTACCCTTAGCCTTACCCTTACCCTTGCTTTTACCCTTAAGCTTACCCTTACCCTTACCCTTACCCTTACCCTTACCCTTGCTTTTACCCTTAGGCTTACCCTTACCCTCACCCTTACCCTTACCCTTAAGCTTACCCTTACCCTTACACTTACCCTTACCCTTACCCTTACCCTTACCCTTACCCTTACCCTTACCCTTACCCTTACCCTTGCTTTTACCCTTAAGCTTACCCTTACCCTTACCCTTACCCTTACCCTTACCCTTACCCTTACCCTTACCCTTACCCTTACCCTTACCCTTACCCTTACCCTTACCCTTACCCTTACCCTTACTTAGGGTAAGGGTAAGGGTAAGCTTAAGGGTAAAAGCAAGGGTAAGGGTAAGGGTAAATGTAAGGGTAAGGGTAAGGGTAAGGGTAAGGGTAAGCTTAAGGGTAAGGGTAAGGTAAGGGTAAGGGTAAGCTTAAGGGTAAAAGCAAGGGTAAGGGTAAGGGTAAGGGTAAGGGTAAGGGTAAGCTTAAGGGTAAGGGTAAGGGTAAGGGTAAGGGTAAGCTTAAGGGTAAAAGCAAGGGTAAGGTTAAGGGTAAGGGTAAGGGTAAGGGTAAGGGTAAGGGTAAGCTTAAGGGTAAGGGTAAGGGTAAGGGTAAGGGTAAGCTTAAGGGTAAAAGCAAGGGTAAGGGTAAGGGTAAGGGTAAGGGTAAGGGTAAGCTTAAGGGTAAGGGTAAGGGTAAGGGTAAGCTTAAGGGTAAAGCCAAGGTAAGGATAAGGGTAAGGGTAAGGGTAAGGGTAAAGGTAAGGGTAAGCCTAAGGGTCAAAGCAAGGGTAAGGGTAAGGGTAAGGGTAAGGGTAAGGGTAAGGGTAAGGGTAAGGGTAAGGGTAAGGATAAGGGTAAGCTTAAGGGTAAAAGCAAGGGTAAGGGTAAGGGTAAGGGTAAGGGTAAGCTTAAGGGTAAAAGCAAGGGTAAGGATAAGGGTAAGGGTAAGGGTAAGGGTAAGGGTAAGGGTAAGGGTAAGGGTAAGCTTAAGGGTAAAAGCAAGGGTAAGGGTAAGGGTAAGGGTAAGGGTAAGGGTAAGCTTACCCTTACCCTTACCCTTACCCTTACACTTACCCTTGCTTTTACCCTTAGGCTTACCCTTACCCTTACCCTTACCCTTACCCTTACCCTTACCCTTACCCTTACCCTTATCCTTACCCTTGCTTTTACCCTTAAGCTTACCCTTACCCTTACCCTTACCCTTACCCTTGCTTTTACCCTTAAGCTTACCCTTACCCTTACCCTTGCTTTTACCCTTAAGCTTACCCTTACCCTTACCCTTACCCTTACCCTTACCCTTACCCTTACCCTTACCCTTACCCTTACCCTTACCCTTGCTTTGACCCTTAGGCTTACCCTTACCCTTACACTTACCCTTACCCTTACCCTTACCCTTACCCTTACCCTTACCCTTACCCTTACCCTTACCCTTACCCTTGCTTTTACCCTTAAGCTTACCCTTACCCTTACCCTTACCCTTACCCTTACCCTTACCCTTACCCTTACCCTTACCCTTACCCTTACCCTTACCCTTACCCTTACCCTTACCCTTACCCTTACCCTTACCCTTACCCTTACCCTTACCCTTACCCTTACCCTTACCCTTACCCTTACCCTTACCCTTACTTAGGGTAAGGGTAAGGGTAAGCTTAAGGGTAAAAGCAGGGGTAAGGGTAAGGGTAAGGGTAAGGGTAAGGGTAAGGGTAAGGGTAAGGGTAAGCTTAAGGGTAAGGGTAAGGGTGAGGGTAAGGGTAAGCTTAAGGGTAAAAGCAAGGGTAAGGGTAAGGGTAAGGGTAAGGGGAAGCTTAAGGGTAAGGGTAAGGGTAAGGGTAAGGGTAAGCTTAAGGGTAAAAGCAAGGGTAAGGTTAAGGGTAAGGGTAAGGGTAAGGGTAAGGGTAAGGGTAAGGGTAAGCTTAAGGGTAAGGGTAAGGGTAAGGGTAAGGGTAAGCTTAAGGGTAAAAGCAAGGGTAAGGGTAAGGGTAAGGGTAAGGGTAAGGGTAAGGGTAAGGGTAAGGGTAAGGGTAAGGGTAAGGGTAAGGGTAAGGGTAAGGGTAAGGGTAAGCTTAAGGGTAAGGGTAAGGGTAAGGGTAAGCTTAAGGGTAAAAGCAAGGGTAAGGATAAGGGTAAGGGTAAGGGTAAGGGTAAGGGTAAAGGTAAGGGTAAGCCTAAGGGTCAAAGCAAGGGTAAGGGTAAGGGTAAGGGTAAGGGTAAGGGTAAGGGTAAGGGTAAGGGTAAGGGTAAGGGTAAGGGTAAGGGTAAGGGTAAGCTTAAGGGTAAAAGCAAGGGTAAGGGTAAGGGTAAGGGTAAGGGTAAGCTTAAGGGTAAAAGCAAGGGTAAGGATAAGGGTAAGGGTAAGGGTAAGGGTAAGGGTAAGGGTAAGGGTAAGGGTAAGGGTAAGCTTAAGGGTAAAAGCAAGGGTAAGGGTAAGGGTAAGGGTAAGGGTAAGGGTAAGCTTACCCTTACCCTTACCCTTACCCTTACACTTACCCTTGCTTTAACCCTTAGTCTTACCCTTACCCTTACCCTTACCCTTACCCTTAAGCTTACCCTTACCCTTACCCTTACCCTTACCCTTACCCTTACCCTTACCCTTACCCTTACCCTTACCCTTGCTTTTACCCTTAAGCTTACCCTTACCCTTAGCCTTACCCTTACCCTTACCCTTACCCTTACCCTTACCCTTACCCTTACCCTTACCCTTACCCTTACCCTTGCTTTTACCCTTAGGCTTACCCTTACCTTTACCCTTACCCTTACCCTTACCCTTACCCTTACCCTTACCCTTACCCTTACCCTTACCCTTGCTTTTACCCTTAAGCTTACCCTTACCCTTACCCTTACCCTTACCCTTACCCTTACCCTTACCCTTACCCTTACCCTTACCCTTACCCTTACCCTTGCTTTTACCCTTAAGCTTACCCTTACCCTTACCCTTACCCTTACCCTTACCCTTGCTTTTACCCTTAGGCTTACCCTTACCCTTACCCTTACCCTTACCCTTACCCTTGCTTTTACCCTTAAGCTTACCCTCACCCTTACCCTTACCCTTACCCTTACCCTTACCCTTACCCTTACCCTTACCCTTACCCTTACCCTTACCCTTACCCTTACCCTTACCCTTGCTTTTACCCTTAGGCTTAACCTTACCTTCACCCTTACCCTTACCCTTACCCTTACCCTTACCCTTACCCTTACCCTTACACTTACCCTTACCCTTACCCTTGCTTTTACCCTTAAGCTTACCCTTACCCTTACCCCTACCCTTACCCTTACCCTTACCCTTACCCTTGCTTTTACCCTTAAGCTTACCCTTACCCTTACCCTTACCCTTACCCTCACCCTTACCCTTACCCTTACCCTTGCTTATACCCTTAAGCTTACCCTTACCCTTACCCTTACCCTTACCCTTACCCTTACCCTTACCCTTACCCTTACCCTTACCCTTACCCTTACCCTTACCCTTACCCTTACCCTTACCCTTGCTTTTACCCTTAGGCTTACCCTCACCTTTACCCTTACCCTTACCCTTACCCTTACCCTTACCCTTACCCTTACCCTTACCCTTGCTTTTACCCTTAAGCTTACCCTTACCCTTACCCTTACCCTTACCCTTACCCTTACCCTTACCCTAACCCTTACCCTTGCTTTTACCCTTAAGCTTACCCTTACCCTTACCCTTACCCTTACCCTTACCCTTGCTTTTACCCTTAAGCTTACCCTTACCCTTACCCTTAACCTTACCCTTACCCTTGCTTTTACCCTTAGGCTTACCCTTACCCTTACCCTAACCCTTACCCTTGCTTTTACCCTTAAGCTTACCCTTACCCTTACCCTTACTCTTACCCTCACCCTTACCCTTACCCTTACCCTTACCCTTACCCTTACCCTTACCCTTGCTTTTACCCTTAGGCTTACCCTTACCTTTACCCTTACCCTAACCCTTACCCTTACCCTTACCCTTACCCTTACCCTTGCTTTTACCCTTAAGCTTACCCTTACCCTTACCCTTACCCTTACCCTTACCCTTACCCTTACCCTTACCCTTACCCTTACCCTTACCCTTGCTTTTACCCTTAAGCTTACCCTTACCCTTACCCTTACCCTTACCCTTACCCTTACCCTTACCCTTACCCTTGCTTTTACCCTTAAGCTTACCCTTACCCTTACCCTTACCCTTACCCTTACCCTTACCCTTACCCTTACCCTTACCCTTATCCTTACCCTTGCTTTTACCCTTAGGCTTACCCTTACCTTTACCCTTACCCTTACCCTTACCCTTACCCTTACCCTTGCTTTTACCCTTAAGCTTACCCTTACCCTTACCCTTACCCTTAAGCTTACCCTTACCCTTACCCTTACCCTTACCCTTACCCTTACCCTTACCCTTACCCTTACCCTTACCCTTACCCTTACCCTTACCCTTACCCTTACCCTTACCCTTACCCTTACCCTTGCTTTTACCCTTAAGCTTACCCTTACCCTTACCCTAACCCTTAAGGGTAAGGGTAAGGGTAAGGGTAAGGGTAAGGGTAAGGGTAAGGGTAAGGGTAAAGGTAAGGGTAAGCCTAAGGGTAAAAGCAAGGGTAAGGGTAAGGGTAAGGGTAAGGGTAAGGGTAAGGGTAAGGGTAAGGGTAAGCTTAAGGGTAAAAGCAAGGGTAAGGGTAAGGGTAAGGGTAAGGGTAAGGGTAAGGGTAAGGGTAAGGGTAAGGGTAAGGGTAAGGGTAAGGGTAAGGGTAAGCTTAAGGGTAAGGGTAAGGGTAAGGGTAAGGGTAAGCTTAAGGGTAAAAGCAAGGGTAAGGGTAAGGGTAAGGGTAAGGGTAAGCTTAAGGGTAAAAGCAAGGGTAAGGGTAAGGGTAAGGGTAAGGGTAAGGGTAAGGGTAAGGGTAAGCTTAAGGGTAAGGGTAAGGGTAAGGGTAAGGGTAAGGGTAAGGGTAAGGGTAAGCTTAAGGGTAAAAGCAAGGGTAAGGGTAAGGGTAAGGGTAAGGGTAAGGGTAAGCTTAAGGGTAAGGGTAAGGGTAAGGGTAAGGGTAAGCTTAAGGGTAAAAGCAAGGGTAAGGTTAAGGGTAAGGGTAAGGGTAAGGGTAAGGGTAAGGGTAAGCTTAAGGGTAAGGGTAAGGGTTAGGGTAAGCTTAAGGGTAAAAGCAAGGGTAAGGGTAAGGGTAAGGGTAGGGGTAAGGGTAAGGGTAAGGGTAAGGGTAAGGGTAAGGGTAAGGAAAAGGGTAAGCTTAAGGGTAAGGGTAAGGGTAAGGGTAAGCTTAAGGGTAAAAGCAAGGGTAAGGGTAAGGGTAAGGGTAAGGGTAAGGGTAAGCTTAAGGGTAAAAGCAAGGGTAAGGGTAAGGGTAAGGGTAAGGGTAAGGGTAAGGGTAAGGGTAAGGGTAAGGGTAAGGGTAAGCTTAAGGGTAAGGGTAAGGGTAAGGGTAAGCTTGAGGGTAAAAGCAAGGGTAAGGGTAAGGGTAAGGGTAAGGGTAAGAGTAAAGGTAAGGGTAAGCCTAAGGGTAAAAGCAAGGGTAAGGGTAAGGGTAAGGGTAAGGGTAAGGGTAAGGGTAAGGGTAAGGGTAAGGGTAAGGGTAAGGGTAAGGGTAAGGGTAAGCTTAAGGGTAAAAGCAAGGGTAAGGGTAAGGGTAAGGGTAAGGGTAAGGGTAAGGGTAAGGGTAAGGGTAAGGGTAAGCTTAAGGGTAAAAGCAAGGGTAAGGGTAAGGGTAAGGGTAAGGGTAAGGGTAAGGGTAAGGGTAAGGGTAAGGGTAAGGGTAAGGGTAAGGGTAAGGGTAAGGGTAAGGGTAAGGGTAAGCTTAAGGGTAAAAGCAAGGGTAAGGGTAAGGGTAAGGGTAAGGGTAAGGGTTAGGGTAAGGGTAAAGGTAAGGGTAAGCCTAGGGGTAAAAGCAAGGGTAAGGGTAAGGGTAAGGGTAAGGGTAAGGGTAAGGGTAAGGGTAAGGGTAAGGGTAAGGGTAAGGGTAAGAGTAAGGGTAAGGGTAAGGGTAAGCTTAAGGGTAAAAGCAAGGGTAAGGGTAAGGGTAAGGGTAAGGGTAAGCCTAAGGGTAAAAGCAAGGGTAAGGGTAAGGTTAAGAGTAAGGGTAAGGGTAAGCTTAAGGGTAAAAGCAAGGGTAAGGGTAAGGGTAAGGGTAAGGGTAAGGGTAAGCTTAAGGGTAAAAGCAAGGGTAAGGGTAAGGGTGAGGGTAAGGGTAAGGGTAAGGGTAAGGGTAAAGGTAAGGGTAAGCCTAAGAGTAAAAGCAAGGGTAAGGGTAAGGGTAAGGGTAAGGGTAAGGGTAAGGGTAAGGGTAAGGGTAAGGGTAAGCTTAAGGGTAAAAGCAAGGGTAAGGATAAGGGTAAGGGTAAGGGTAAGGGTAAGGGTAAGGGTAAGGGTAAGGGTAAGGGTAAGCTTAAGGGTAAAATCAAGGGTAAGGGTAAGGGTAAGGGTAAGGGTAAGGGTAAGGGTAAGGGTAAGGGTAAGGGTAAGGGTAAGGGTAAGGGTAAGGGTAAGCTTAAGGGTAAAAGCAAGGGTAAGGGTTAGGGTAAGGGTAAGGGTAAGGGTAAGGGTAAGGGTAAGGGTAAGGGTAAGCTTAAGGGTAAAAGCAAGGGTAAGGGTAAGGGTAAGGGTAAGGGTAAGAGTAAAGGTAAGGGTAAGCCTAAGGGTAAAAGCAAGGGTAAGGGTAAGGGTAAGGGTAAGGGTAAGGGTAAGGGTAAGGGTAAGGGTAAGGGTAAGGGTAAGGGTAAGGGTAAGGGTAAGGGTAAGGGTAAGCTTAAGGGTATAAGCAAGGGTAAGGGTAAGTGTAAGGGTGAGGGTAAGGGTAAGGGTAAGGGTAAGGGTAAGCTTAAGGGTAAAAGCAAGGGTAAGGGTAAGGGTAAGGGTAAGGGTAAGGGTAAGGGTAAGGGTAAGCTTAAGGGTAAAAGCAAGGGTAAGGGTAAGGGTAAGGGTAAGGGTAAGGGTAAGGGTAAGGGTAAGGGTAAGGGTAAGGGTAAGGGTAAAAATAAGGTTAAGCCTAAGGGTAAAAGCAAGGGTAAGGGTAAGGGTAAGGGTAAGGGTAAGGGTAAGGGTAAGGGTAAGGGTAAGGGTAAGGGTAAGGGTAAGGGTAAGCTTAAGGGTAAAAGCAAGGGTAAGGATAAGGGTAAGGGTAAGGGTAAGGGTAAGGGTAAGGGTAAGGGTAAGGGTAAGCTTAAGGGTAAAAGCAAGGGTAAGGGTAAGGGTAAGGGTAAGGGTAAGGGTAAGGGTAAGGGTAAGGGTAAGGGTAAGGGTAAGGGTAAGGGTAAGGGTAAGGGTAAGGGTAAGGGTAAGGGTAAGGGCAAGGGTAAGCTTAAGGGTAAAAGCAAGGGTAAGGGTTAGGGTAAGGGTAAGGGTAAGGGTAAGGGTAAGGGTAAGCTTAAGGGTAAAAGCAAGGGTAAGGGTAAGGGTAAGGGTAAGGGTAAGGGTAAGGGTAAGGGTAAGGGTAAGGGTAAGGGTAAGGGTAAGGGTAAGGGTAAGGGAAAGGGTAAGGGTAAGCTTAAGGGTATAAGCAAGGGTAAGGGTAAGGGTAAGGGTGAGGGTAAGGGTAAGGGTAAGGGTAAGGGTAAGCTTAAGGGTAAAAGCAAGGGTAAGGGTAAGGGTAAGGGTAAAGGTAAGGGTAAGGTCAAGGGTAAGCTTAAGGGTAAAAGCAAGGGTAAGGGTAAGGGTAAGGGTAAGGGTAAGGGTAAGGGTAAGGGTAAAAATAAGGTTAAGCCTAAGGGTAAAAGCAAGGGTAAGGGTAAGGGTAAGGGTAAGGGTAAGGGTAGGGGTAAGGGTAAGGGTAAGGGTAAGGGTAAGGGTAAGGGTAAGGGTAAGGGTAAGCTTAAGGGTAAAAGCAAGGGTAAGGGTAAGGGTAAGGGTAAGGGTAAGCCTAAGGGTAAAAGCAAGGGTAAGGGTAAGGGTAAGGGTAAGCTTAAGGGTAAAAGCAAGGGTTAGGGTAAGGGTAAGGGTAAGGGTAAGGGTAAGGGTAAGGGTAAGCTTAAGGGTAAAAGCAAGGGTAAGGGTAAGGGTAAGGGTAAGGGTAAGGGTAAGGGTAAGGGTAAGGGTAAGGGTAAGGGTAAGGGTAAGGGTAAAGGTAAGGGTAAGCCTAAGGGTCAAAGCAAGGGTAAGGGTAAGGGTAAGGGTAAGGGTAAGGGTAAGGGTAAGGGTAAGGGTAAGGGTAAGGGTAAGGGTAAGGGTAAGGGTAAGGGTAAGGGTAAGGGTAAGCTTAAGGGTAAAAGCAAGGGTAAGGGTAAGGGTAAGGGTAAGGGTAAGGGTAAGGGTAAGGGTAAGCTTAAGGGTAAGGGTAAGGGTAAGGGTAAGGGTAAGCCTAAGGGTAAAAGCAAGGGTAAGTGTAAGGGTAAGGGTAAGGGTAAGGGTAAGCTTAAGGGTAAAAGCAAGGGTAAGGGTAAGGGTAAGGGTAAGGGTAAGGGTAAGGGTAAGGGTAAGCTTAAGGGTAAAAGCAAGGGTAAGGGTAAGGGTAAGGGTAAGGGTAAGGGTAAGGCTAAAGGTAAGGGTAAGCCTAAGGGTAAAAGCAAGGGTTAGGGTAAGGGTAAGGGTAAGGGTAAGGGTAAGGGTAAGGGTAAGGGTAAGGGTAAGGGTAAGGGTGAAGGTAAGGGTAAGGGTAAGCTTAAGGGTAAAAGCAAGGGTAAGGGTAAGGGTAAGGGTAAGGGTTAGAGTAAGGGTAAGGGTAAGGGTAAGCTTAAGGGTAAAAGCAAGGGTAAGGGTAAGGGTAAGGGTAAGGGTAAGGGTAAGGGTAAGGGTAAGGGTAAGGGTAAGGGTAAGGGTAAGGGTAAGCTTAAGGGTTAAAGCAAGGGTAAGGGTAAGGGTAAGGGTAAGGGTAAGGGTAAGGGTAAGGGTAAGGGTAAGGGTAAGGGTAAGGGTAAGGGTAAGGGTAAGGGTAAGGGTAAGCTTAAGGGTAAAAGCAAGGGTAAGGGTAAGGGTAAGGGTAAGGGTAAGGGTAAGGGTAATGGTAAGGGTAAAGGTAAGGGTAAGCCTAAGGGTAAAAGCAAGGGTAAGGGTAAGGGTAAGGGTAAGGGTAAGGGTAAGGTTAAGGGTAAGAGTTAGGGTAGGGGTAAGGGTAAGGGTAAGGGTAAGCTTAAGGGTAAAAGCAAGGGTAAGGGTAAGGGTAAGGGTAAGGGTAAGGGTAAGGGTAAGGGTAAGCTTAAGGGTAAGGGTAAGGGTAAGGGTAAGGGTAAGCTTAAGGGTAAAAGCAAGGGTAAGGGTAAGGGTAAGGGTAAGGGTAAGGGTAAGCTTAAGGGTAAAAGCAAGGGTAAGGGTAAGGGTAAGGGTAAGGGTAAGGGTAAGGGTAAGGGTAAGGGTAAGGGTAAGGGTAAGGGTAAGGGTAAGGGTAAGGGTAAGCTTAAGGGTAAGGGTAAGGGTAAGGGTAAGGGTAAGCTTAAGGGTAAAAGCAAGGGTAAGGGTCAGGGTAAGGGTAAGTGTAAGGGTAAGGGTAAGGGTAAGGGTAAGGGTGAGCTTAAGGGTAAAAGCAAGGGTAAGGGTAAGGTTAAGGGTAAGGGTAAGGGTAAGGGTAAGGGTAAGGGTTAGCTTAAGGGTAAAAGCAAGGGTAAGGGTAAGGGTAAGGTTAAGGGTAAGGGTAAGGGTAAGGGTAAGGGTAAGGGTAAGCTTAAGGGTAAGGGTAAGGGTAAGGGTAAGGGTAAGCTTAAGGGTAAAAGCAAGGGTAAGGGTCAGGGTAAGGGTAAGTGTAAGGGTAAGGGTAAGGGTAAGGGTAAGGGTGAGCTTAAGGGTAAAAGCAAGGGTAAGGGTAAGGTTAAGGGTAAGGGTAAGGGTAAGGGTAAGGGTAAGGGTAAGCTTAAGGGTAAAAGCAAGGGTAAGGGTAAGGGTAAGGGTAAGGGTAAGGGTAAGGGTAAGGGTAAGGGTAAGGGTAAGCTTAAGGGTAAGGGTAAGGGTAAGGGTAAGGGTAAGCTTAAGGGTAAAAGCAAGGGTAAGGGTCAGGGTAAGGGTAAGTGTAAGGGTAAGGGTAAGGGTAAGGGTAAGGGTGAGCTTAAGGGTAAAAGCAAGGGTAAGGGTAAGGTTATGGGTAAGGGTAAGGGTAAGGGTAAGGGTAAGGGTTAGCTTAAGGGTAAAAGCAAGGGTAAGGGTAAGGGTAAGGGTAAGGGTAAGGGTAAGGGTAAGGGTAAGGGTAAGGGTAAGGGTAAAGGTAAGGGTAAGCCTAAGGGTAAAAGCAAGGGTAAGGGTAAGGGTAAGGGTAAGGGTAAGAGTAAGGGTAAGGGTAAGGGTAAGGGTAGGGGTAAGGGTAAGGGTAAGGGTAAGGGTAAGGGTAAGGGTAAGGGTAAGGGTAAAGGTAAGGGTAAGCCTAAGGGTAAAAGCAAGGGTAAGGGTGAGGGTAAGGGTAAGGGTAAGGGTAAGGGTAAGGGTAAAGGTAAGGGTAAGCCTAAGGGTAAAAGCAAGGGTAAGGGTAAGGGTAAGGGTAAGGATAAGGGTAAGCTTAAGGGTAAAAGCAAGGGTAAGGGTAAGGGTAAGGGTAAGGGTAAGGGTAAGGGTAAGGGTAAGGGTAAGCTTAAGGGTAAAAGCAAGGGTGAGGGCAAGGGTAAGGGTAAGGGTAAGGGTAAGCTTAAGGGTAAAAGCAAGGGTAAGGGTAAGGGTAAGGGTAAGGGTAAGGGTAAGGGTAAGGGTAAGGGTAAGGGTAAGGGTAAGGGTAAGCTTAAGGGTAAAAGCAAGGGTAAGGGTAAGGGTAAGGGTAAGGGTAAGCCTAAGGGTAAAAGCAAGGGTAAGGGTAAGGGTAAGGGTAAGGGTAAGGGTAAGCTTAAGGGTAAAAGCAAGGGTAAGGGTAAGGGAAAGGGTAAGGGTAAGCCTAAGGGTAAAAGCAAGGGTAAGGGTAAGGGTAAGGGTAAGCTTAAGGGTAAAAGCAAGAGTAAGGGTAAGGGTAAGGGTAAGGGTAAGGGTGAGCTTAAGGGTAAAAGCAAGGGTAAGGGTAAAGGTAAGGGTAAGGGTAAGGGTAAGGGTAAGTGTAAGGGTAAAGGTAAGGGTAAGGGTAAAGGTAAGGGTAAGCCTAAGGGTAAAAGCAAGGGTAAGGGTAAGGGTAAGGGTAAGGGTAAGGGTAAGGTTAAGGGTAAGGGTAAGGGTAAGCTTAAGGGTAAAAGCAAGGGTAAGGGTAAGGGTAAGGGTAAGGGTAAGGGTAAGGGTAAGGGTAAGGGTAAGGGTAAGGGTAAGGGTAAGCTTAAGGGTAAGGGTAAGGGTAAGGGTAAGGGTAAGCTTAAGGGTAAAAGCAAGGGTAAGTGTAAGGGTAAGGGTAAGGGTAAGCTTAAGGGTAAAAGCAAGGGTAAGGGTAAGGGTAAGGGTAAGGGTAAGGGTAAGGGTAAGGGTAAGGGTAAGGGTAAGGGTAAGGGTAAGCTTAAGGGTAAGGGTAAGGGTAAGGGTAAGAGTAAGCTTAAGGGTAAAAGCAAGGGTAAGGGTAAGGGTAAGGGTAAGGGTAAGGGTAAGCTTAAGGGTAAGGGTAAGGGTAAGGGTAAGGGTAAGCTTAAGGGTAAAAGCAAGGGTAAGGGTAAGGGTGAGGGTAAGGGTAAGGGTAAGGGTAAGGGTAAGCTTAAGGGTAAGGGTAAGGGTAAGGGTAAGGGTAAGCTTAAGGGTAAAAGCAAGGGTAAGGGTAAGGGTAAGGGTAAGGGTAAGGGTAAGGGTAAGGGTAAGGGTAAGGGTAAGGGTAAGGGTAAGGGTAAGGGTAAGGGTAAGGGTAAGGGTAAGGGTAAGGGAAAGCTTAAGGGTAAGGGTAAGGGTAAGGGTAAGGGTAAGCTTAAGGGTAAAAGCAAGGGTAAGGGTAAGGGTAAGGGTAAGGGTAAGGGTAAGGGTAAGGGTAAGCTTAAGGGTAAAAGCAAGGGTAAGGGTAAGGGTAAGGGTAAGGGTAAGGGTAAGGGTAAGGGTAAGGGTAAGGGTAAGGGTAAGGGTAAGCTTAAGGGTAAGGGTAAGGGTAAGGGTAAGCTTAAGGGTAAAAGCAAGGGTAAGGGTAAGGGTAAGGGTAAGGGTAAGGGTAAGGGTAAAGGTAAGGGTAAGCCTAAGGGTAAAAGCAAGGATAAGGGTAAGGGTAAGGGTAAGGGTAAGGGTAAGGGTAAGGGTAAGGGTAAGGGTAAGCTTAAGGGTAAAAGCAAGGGTAAGGGTAAGGGTAAGGGTAAGGGTAAGGGTAAGGGTAAGGGTAAGGGTAAGGGTAAGGGTAAGGGTAAGGGTAAGGGTAAGGGTAAGGGTAAGGGTAAGCTTAAGGGTAAAAGCAAGGGTAAGGGTAAGGGTAAGGGTAAGGGTAAGGGTAAGGGTAAGGGTAAGGGTAAGGGTAAGGGTAAGCTTAAGGGTAAAAGCAAGGGTAAGGGTAAGGGTAAGGGTAAGGGTAAGGGTAAGGGTAAGGGTTAGGGTAAGGGTAAAGGTAAGGCTAAGCCTAAGGGTAAAAGCAAGGGTAAGGGTAAGGGTAAGGGTAAGGGTAAGGGTAAGGGTAAGGGTAAGGGTAAGAGTAAGGGTAAGGGTAAGGGTAAGCTTAAGGGTATAAGCAAGGGTAAGGGTAAGGGTAAGGGTAAGGGTAAGCCTAAGGGTAAAAGCAAGGGTAAGGGTAAGGGTAAGGGTAAGGGTGAGGGTTAGCTTAAGGGTAAAAGCAAGGGTAAGGGTAAGGGTAAGGGTAAGGGTAAGGGTAAGGGTAAGCTTAAGGGTAAAAGCAAGGGTAAGGGTAAGGGTAAGGGTAAGGGTAAGGGTAAGGGTAAGGGTAAAGGTAAGGGTAAGCCTAAGGGTAAAAGCAAGGGTTAGGGTAAGGGTAAGGGTAAGGGTAAGGGTAAGGGTAAGCTTAAGGGTAAAAGCAAGGGTAAGGGTAAGGGTAAGGGTAAGGGTAAGGGTAAGGGTAGGGGTAAGGGTAAAGGTAAGGGTAAGCTTAAGGGTAAAAGCAAGGGTAAGGGTAAGGGTAAGGGTAAGGGTAAGGGTAAGGGTAAGGGTAAGGGTAAAGGTAAGGGTAAGGGTAAGGGTAAGGGTAAGGGTAAGCTTAAGGGTAAAAGCAAGGGTAAGGGTTAGGGTAAGGGTAAGGGTAAGGGTAAGGGTAAGGGTAAGCTTAAGGGTAAAAGCAAGGGTAAGGGTAAGGGTAAGGGTAAGGGTAAGGGTAAGGGTAAGGGTAAGGGTAAGGGTAAGGGTAAGGGTAAGGGTAAGCTTAAGGGTAAAAGCAAGGGTAAGGGTAAGGGTATGGATAAGGGTAAGGGTAAGGGTAAGGGTAAGCTTAAGGGTAAAAGCAAGGGTAAGGGTAAGGGTAAGGGTAAGGGTAAGGGTTAGGGTAAGGGTAAAGGTAAGGGTAAGCCTAAGGGTAAAAGCAAGGGTAAGGGTAAGGGTAAGGGTAAGGGTAAGGGTAAGGGTAAGGGTAAGGGTAAGGGTAAGTGTAAGGGTAAGGGTAAGAGTAAGGGTAAGGGTAAGGGTAAGCTTAAGGGTAAAAGCAAGGGTAAGGGTAAGGGTAAGGGTAAGGGTAAGCCTAAGGGTAAAAGCAAGGGTAAGGGTAAGGGTAAGGGTAAGGGTAAGGGTAAGCTTAAGGGTAAAAGCAAGGGTAAGGGTAAGGGTAAGGGTAAGGGTAAGGGTAAGGGTAAGCTTAAGGGTAAAAGCAAGGGTAAGGGTAAGGGTAAGGGTAAGGGTAAGGGTAAGGGTAAAGGTAAGGGTAAGCCTAGGGGTAAAAGCAAGGGTAAGGGTAAGGGTAAGGGTAAGGGTAAGGGTAAGCTTAAGGGTAAAAGCAAGGGTAAGGGTAAGGGTAAGGGTAAGGGTAAGGGTAAGGGTAAGGGTAAGGGTAAGGGTAAGGGTAAGGGTAAGCTTAAGGGTAAAAGCAAGGGTAAGGGTAAGGGTAAGGGTAAGGGTAAGGGTAAGGGTAAATTTAAGGGTAAGGGTAAGGGTAAGGGTAAGGGTAAGCTAAAGGGTAAAAGCAAGGGTAAGGGTTAGGGTAAGGGTGAGGGTAAGGGTAAGGGTAAGGGTAAGCTTAAGGGTAAAAGCAAGGGTAAGGGTAAGGGTAAGGGTAAGGGTAAGGGTAAGGGTAAGGGTAAGGGTAAGGGTAAGGGTAAGGGTAAAGGTAAGGGTAAGCCTAAGGGTAAAAGCAAGGGTAAGGGTAAGGGTAAGGGTAAGGGTAAGGGTAAGGGTAAGGGTAAGGGTAAGGGTAAGGGTAAGGGTAAGGGTAAGGGTAAGGGTAAGGGTAAGGGTAAGGGTAAGGGTAAGGGTAAGGGTAAGGGTAAGGGTAAGGGTAAGCTTAAAGGTATAAGCAAGGGTAAGGGTAAGGGTAAGGGTGAGGGTAAGGGTAAGGGTAAGGGTAAGGGTAAGGGTAAGCTTAAGGGTAAAAGCAAGGGTAAGGGTAAGGGTAAGGGTAAGGGTAAGGGTAAGGGTAAGGGTAAGCTTAAGGGTAAAAGCAAGGGTAAGGGTAAGGGTAAGGGTAAGGGTAAGGGTAAGGGTAAGGGTAAGGGTAAGGGTTAGGGTAAGGGTAAAGGTAAGGGTAAGCCTAAGGGTAAAAGCAAGGGTAAGGGTAAGGGTAAGGGTAAGGGTAAGGGTAAGGGTAAGGGTAAGGGTAAGGGTAAGGGTAAGGGTAAGGGTAAGGGTAAGGGTAAGGGTAAGTGTAAGGGTAAGCTTAAGGGTAAAAGCAAGGGTAAGGGTAAGGGTAAGGGTAAGGGTAAGCCTAAGGGTAAAAGCAAGGGTAAGGGTAAGGGTAAGGGTAAGGGTAAGGGTAAGCTTAAGGGTAAAAGCAAGGGTAAGGGTAAGGGAAAGGGTAAGGGTAAGGGTAAGGGTAAGCTTAAGGGTAAAAGCAAGGGTAAGGGTAAGGGTAAGGGTAAGGGTAAGGGTAAGGGTAAAGGTAAGGGTAAGCCTAAGGGTAAAAGCAAGGGTAAGGGTGAGGGTAAGGGTAAGGGTAAGGGTAAGGGTAAGGGTAAGGGTAAGGTTAAGGGTAAGGGTAAGGGTAAGGGTAAGGGTAAGCTTAAGGGTAAAAGCAAGGGTAAGGGTAAGGGTAAGGGTAAGGGTAAGGGTAAGGGTAAGGGTAAGCTTAAGGGTAAAAGCAAGGGTAAGGGTAAGGGTAAGGGTAAGGGTAAGGGTAAGGGTAAGGGTAAGGGTAAAGCTTAAGGGTAAAAGCAAGGGTAAGGGTAAGGGTAAGCTTAAGGGTAAAAGCAAGGGTAAGGGTAAGGGTAAGGGTAAGGGTAAGGGTAAGGGTAAGGGTAAGGGTAAAGGTAAGGGTAAGCCTAAGGGTAAAAGCAAGGGTAAGGGTAAGGGTAAGGGTAAGGGTAAGGGTAAGGGTAAGGGTAAGGGTAAGGGTAAGGGTAAGGGTAAGGGTAAGGGTAAGGGTAAGCTTAAGGGTAAAAGCAAGGGTGAGGGTAAGGGTAAGGGTAAGGGTAAGGGTAAGGGTAAGGGTAAGGGTAAGGGTAAGGGTAAGGGTAAGGGTAAGGGTAAGGGTAAGGGTAAGGGTAAGGGTAAGCCTAAGGGTAAAAGCAAGGGTAAGGGTAAGGGTAAGGGTAAGGGTAAGGGTAAGCTTAAGGGTAAAAGCAAGGGTAAGGGTAAGGGTAAGGGTAAGGGTAAGGGTAAGGGTAAGGGTAAGCTTAAGGGAAGGGTATGGGTAAGGGTAAGGGTAAGGGTAAGGGTAAGGGTAAAGGTAAGGGTAAGGGTAAGGGTAAGGGTAAGGGTAAGGGTAAGCTTAAGGGTAAAAGCAAGGGTAAGGGTAAGGGTAAGGGTAAGGGTAAGGGTGAGGGTAAGGGTAAGGGTAAGGGTAAGGGTGAGGGTAAGGGTAAGCTTAAGGGTAAAAGCAAGGGTAAGGGTAAGGGTAAGGGTAAGGGTAAGGGTAAGGGTAAGGGTAAGGGTAAGGGTAAGGGTAAGGGTAAGGGTAAGGGTAAGCTTAAGGATAAAAGCAAGGGTAAGGGTAAGGGTAAGGGTAAGGGTAAGGGTAAGGGTAAGGGTAAGGGTAAGGGTAAGGGTAAGGGTAAGGGTAAGCTTAAGGGTAAAAGCAAGGGTAAGGGTAAGGGTAAGGGTAAGGGTAAGGGTAAGGGTAAGGGTAAGCCTAAGGGTAAAAGCAAGGGTAAGGGTAAGGGTAAGGGTAAGGGTAAGTGTAAGGGTAAGGGTAAAGGTAAGGGTAAGCCTAAGGGTAAAAGCAAGGGTAAGGGTAAGGGTAAGGGTAAGGATAAGGGTAAGCTTAAGGGTAAAAGCAAGGGTAAGGGTAAGGGTAAGGGTAAGGGTAAGGGTAAGGGTAAGGGTAAGGGTAAGCTTAAGGGTAAAAGCAAGGGTGAGGGTAAGGGTAAGGGTAAGGGTAAGGGTAAGCTTAAGGGTAAAAGCAAGGGTAAGGGTAAGGGTAAGGGTAAGGGTAAGGGTAAGGGTAAGGGTAAGGGTAAGGGTAAGGGTAAGGGTAAGGGTAAGGGTAAGCTTAAGGGTAAAAGCAAGGGTAAGGGTAAGGGTAAGGGTAAGGGTAAGCCTAAGGGTAAAAGCAAGGGTAAGGGTAAGGGTAAGGGTAAGGGTAAGGGTAAGCTTAAGGGTAAAAGCAAGGGTAAGGGTAAGGGAAAGGGTAAGGGTAAGCCTAAGGGTAAAAGCAAGGGTAAGGGTAAGGGTAAGGGTAAGCTTAAGGGTAAAAGCAAGAGTAAGGGTAAGGGTAAGGGTAAGGGTAAGGGTGAGCTTAAGGGTAAAAGCAAGGGTAAGGGTAAAGGTAAGGGTAAGGGTAAGGGTAAGGGTAAGTGTAAGGGTAAGGGTAAGGGTAAGGGTAAAGGTAAGGGTAAGCCTAAGGGTAAAAGTAAGGGTAAGGGTAAGGGTAAGGGTAAGGGTAAGGGTAAGGGTAAGGTTAAGGGTAAGGGTAAGGGTAAGCTTAAGGGTAAAAGCAAGGGTAAGGGTAAGGGTAAGGGTAAGGGTAAGGGTAAGGGTAAGGGTAAGGGTAAGGGTAAGCTTAAGGGTAAGGGTAAGGGTAAGGGTAAGGGTAAGCTTAAGGGTAAAAGCAAGGGTAAGGGTAAGGGTAAGGGTAAGGGTAAGCTTAAGGGTAAAAGCAAGGGTAAAGGTAAGGGTAAGGGTAAGGGTAAGGGTAAGGGTAAGGGTAAGGGTAAGGGTAAGGGTAAGGGTAAGGGTAAGGGTAAGGGTAAGCTTAAGGGTAAGGGTAAGGGTAAGGGTAAGGGTAAGCTTAAGGGTAAAAGCAAGGGTAAGGGTAAGGGTAAGGGTAAGGGTAAGGGTAAGGGTAAGCTTAAGGGTAAGGGTAAGGGTAAGGGTAAGGGTAAGCTTAAGGGTAAAAGCAAGGGTAAGGGTAAGGGTGAGGGTAAGGGTAAGGGTAAGGGTAAGGGTAAGCTTAAGGGTAAGGGTAAGGGTAAGGGTAAGGGTAAGCTTGAGGGTAAAAGCAAGGGTAAGGGTAAGGGTAAGGGTAAGGGTAAGGGTAAGGGTAAGGGTAAGGGTAAGGGTAAGGGTAAGGGTAAGGGTAAGGGTAAGGGTAAGGGTAAGGGTAAGGGAAAGCTTAAGGGTAAGGGTAAGGGTAAGGGTAAGGGTAAGCTTAAGGGTAAAAGCAAGGGTAAGGGTAAGGGTAAGGGTAAGGGTAAGGGTAAGGGTAAGCTTAAGGGTAAAAGCAAGGGTAAGGGTAAGGGTAAGGGTAAGGGTAAGGGTAAGGGTAAGGGTAAGGGTAAGGGTAAGGGTAAGCTTAAGGGTAAGGGTAAGGGTAAGGGTAAGGGTAAGCTTAAGGGTAAAAGCAAGGGTAAGGGTAAGGGTAAGGGTAAGGGTAAGGGTAAAGGTAAGGGTAAGCCTAAGGGTAAAAGCAAGGATAAGGGTAAGGGTAAGGGTTAGGGTAAGGGTAAGGGTAAGGGTAAGGGTAAGCTTAAGGGTAAAAGCAAGGGTAAGGGTAAGGGTAAGGGTAAGGGTAAGGGTAAGGGTAAGGGTAAGGGTAAGGGTAAGGGTAAGGGTAAGGGTAAGGGTAAGGGTAAGGGTAAGGGTAAGGGTAAGGGTAAGGGTAAGGGTAAGCTTAAGGGTAAAAGCAAGGGTAAGGGTAAGGGTAAGGGTAAGGGTAAGGGTAAGGGTAAGGGTAAGGGTAAGGGTAAGGGTAAGCTTAAGGGTAAAAGCAAGGGTAAGGGTAAGGGTAAGGGTAAGGGTAAGGGTTAGGGTAAGGGTAAAGGTAAGGGTAAGCCTAAGGGTAAAAGCAAGGGTAAGGGTAAGGGTAAGGGTAAGAGTAAGGGTAAGGGTAAGGGTAAGCTTAAGGGTATAAGCAAGGGTAAGGGTAAGGGTAAGGGTAAGGGTAAGCCTAAGGGTAAAAGCAAGGGTAAGGGTAAGGGTAAGGGTAAGGGTAAGGGTTAGCTTAAGGGTAAAAGCAAGGGTAAGGGTAAGGGTAAGGGTAAGGGTAAGGGTAAGGGTAAGCTTAAGGGTAAAAGCAAGGGTAAGGGTAAGGGTAAGGGTAAGGGTAAGGGTAAGGGTAAGGGTAAAGGTAAGGGTAAGCCTAAGGGTAAAAGCAAGGGTTAGGGTAAGGGTAAGGGTAAGGGTAAGGGTAAGGGTAAGGGTAAGCTTAAGGGTAAAAGCAAGGGTAAGGGTAAGGGTAAGGGTAAGGGTAAGGGTAAGGGTAAGGGTAAGGGTAAAGGTAAGGGTAAGCTTAAGGGTAAAAGCAAGGGTAAGGGTAAGGGCAAGGGTAAGGGTAAGGGTAAGGGTAAGGGTAAGGGTAAAGGTAAGGGTAAGGGTAAGGGTAAGGGTAAGGGTAAGGGTAAGGGTAAGCTTAAGGGTAAAAGCAAGGGTAAGGGTTAGGGTAAGGGTAAGGGTAAGGGTAAGGGTAAGGGTAAGCTTAAGGGTAAAAGCAAGGGTAAGGGTAAGGGTAAGGGTAAGGGTAAGGGTAAGGGTAAGGGTAAGGGTAAGGGTAAGGGTAAGGGTAAGGGTAAGCTTAAGGGTAAAAGCAAGGGTAAGGGTAAGGGTAAGGATAAGGGTAAGGGTAAGGGTAAGGGTAAGCTTAAGGGTAAAAGCAAGGGTAAGGGTAAGGGTAAGGGTAAGGGTAAGGGTAAGGGTTAGGGTAAGGGTAAAGGTAAGGGTAAGCCTAAGGGTAAAAGCAAGGGTAAGGGTAAGGGTAAGGGTAAGGGTAAGGGTAAGGGTAAGGGTAAGGGTAAGGGTAAGGGTAAGGGTAAGAGTAAGGGTAAGGGTAAGGGTAAGCTTAAGGGTAAAAGCAAGGGTAAGGGTAAGGGTAAGGGTAAGGGTAAGCCTAAGGGTAAAAGCAAGGGTAAGGGTAAGGGTAAGGGTAAGGGTAAGGGTAAGCTTAAGGGTAAAAGCAAGGGTAAGGGTAAGGGTAAGGGTAAGGGTAAGCTTAAGGGTAAAAGCAAGGGTAAGGGTAAGGGTAAGGGTAAGGGTAAGGGTAAGGGTAAGGGTAAAGGTAAGGGTAAGCCTAAGGGTAAAAGCAAGGGTAAGGGTAAGGGTAAGGGTAAGGGTAAGGGTAAGCTTAAGGGTAAAAGCAAGGGTAAGGGTAAGGGTAAGGGTAAGGGTAAGGGTAAGGGTAAGGGTAAGGGTAAGGGTAAGGGTAAGCTTAAGGGTAAAAGCAAGGGTAAGGGTAAGGGTAAGGGTAAGGGTAAGGGTAAGGGTAAGGGTAAATTTAAGGGTAAGGGTAAGGGTAAGGGTAAGGGTAAGCTAAAGGGTAAAAGCAAGGGTAAGGGTTAGGGTAAGGGTGAGGGTAAGGGTAAGGGTAAGGGTAAGCTTAAGGGTAAAAGCAAGGGTAAGGGTAAGGGTAAGGGTAAGGGTAAGGGTAAGGGTAAGGGTAAGGGTAAGGGTAAGGGTAAGGGTAAGGGTAAGGGTAAGGGTAAAGGTAAGGGTAAGCCTAAGGGTAAAAGCAAGGGTAAGGGTAAGGGTAAGGGTAAGGGTAAGGGTAAGGGTAAGGGTAAGGGTAAGGGTAAGGGTAAGGGTAAGGGTAAGGGTAAGGGTAAGGGTAAGGGTAAGGGTAAGGGTAAGGGTAAGGGTAAGGGTAAGGGTAAGCTTAAAGGTATAAGCAAGGGTAAGGGTAAGGGTAAGGGTGAGGGTAAGGGTAAGGGTAAGGGTAAGGGTAAGGGTAAGCTTAAGGGTAAAAGCAAGGGTAAGGGTAAGGGTAAGGGTAAGGGTAAGGGCAAGGGTAAGGGTAAGCTTAAGGGTAAAAGCAAGGGTAAGGGTAAGGGTAAGGGTAAGGGTAAGGGTAAGGGTAAGGGTAAGGTTTAGGGTAAGGGTAAAGGTAAGGGTAAGCCTAAGGGTAAAAGCAAGGGTAAGGGTAAGGGTAAGGGTAAGGGTAAGGGTAAGGGTAAGGGTAAGGGTAAGGGTAAGGGTAAGGGTAAGGGTAAGGGTAAGTGTAAGGGTAAGCTTAAGGGTAAAAGCAAGGGTAAGGGTAAGGGTAAGGGTAAGGGTAAGCCTAAGGGTAAAAGCAAGGGTAAGGGTAAGGGTAAGGGTAAGGGTAAGGGTAAGGGTAAGCTTAAGGGTAAAAGCAAGGGTAAGGGTAAGGGTAAGGGTAAGGGTAAGGGTAAGGGTAAGCTTAAGGGTAAAAGCAAGGGTAAGGGTAAGGGTAAGGGTAAGGGTAAGGGTAAGGGTAAAGGTAAGGGTAAGCCTAAGGGTAAAAGCAAGGGTAAGGGTAAGGGTAAGGGTAAGGGTAAGGGTAAGGGTAAGGGTAAGGTTAAGGGTAAGGGTAAGGGTAAGGGTAAGGGTAAGCTTAAGGGTAAAAGCAAGGGTAAGGGTAAGGGTAAGGGTAAGGGTAAGGGTAAGGGTAAGGGTAAGCTTAAGGGTAAAAGCAAGGGTAAGGGTAAGGGTAAGGGTAAGGGTAAGGGTAAGGGTAAGGGTAAAGCTTAAGGGTAAAAGCAAGGGTAAGGGTAAGGGTAAGGGTAAGGGTAAGCTTAAGGGTAAAAGCAAGGGTAAGGGTAAGGGTAAGGGTAAGGGTAAGGGTAAGGGTAAGGGTAAGGGTAAAGGTAAGGGTAAGCCTAAGGGTAAAAGCAAGGGTAAGGGTAAGGGTAAGGGTAAGGGTAAGGGTAAGGATAAGGGTAAGGGTAAGGGTAAGGGTAAGGGTAAGGGTAAGGGTAAGGGTAAGCTTAAGGGTAAAAGCAAGGGTGAGGGTAAGGGTAAGGGTGAGGGTAAGGGTAAGGGTAAGGGTAAGGGTAAGGGTAAGGGTAAGGGTAAGGGTAAGGGTAAGGGTAAGGGTAAGGGTAAGGGTAAGGGTAAGGGTAAGGGTAAGCCTAAGGGTAAAAGCAAGGGTAAGGGTAAGGGTAAGGGTAAGGGTAAGGGTAAGCTTAAGGGTAAAAGCAAGGGTAAGGGTAAGGGTAAGAGTAAGGGTAAGGGTAAGGGTAAGCTTAAGGGTAAAAGCAAGGGTAAGGGTAAGGGTAAGGGTAAGGGTAAAGGTAAGGGTAAGCCTAAGGGTAAAAGCAAGGGTATGGGTAAGGGTTAGGGTAAGGGTAAGGGTAAGGGTAAAGGTAAGGGTAAGGGTAAGGGTAAGGGTAAGGGTAAGGGTAAGCTTAAGGGTAAAAGCAAGGGTAAGGGTAAGGGTAAGGGTAAGGGTAAGGGTGAGGGTAAGGGTAAGGGTAAGGGTAAGGGTGAGGGTAAGGGTAAGCTTAAGGGTAAAAGCAAGGGTAAGGGTAAGGGTAAGGGTAAGGGTAAGGGTAAGGGTAAGGGTAAGGGTAAGGGTAAGGGTAAGGGTAAGGGTAAGGGTAAGGGTAAGCTTAAGGATAAAAGCAAGGGTAAGGGTAAGGGTAAGGGTAAGGGTAAGGGTAAGGGTAAGGGTAAGGGTAAGGGTAAGGGTAAGGGTAAGCTTAAGGGTAAAAGCAAGGGTAAGGGTAAGGGTAAGGGTAAGGGTAAGGGTAAGGGTAAGGGTAAGCCTAAGGGTAAAAGCAAGGGTAAGGGTAAGGGTAAAAGCAAGGGTAAGGGTAAGGGTAAGGGTAAGGGTAAGGGTAAGGGTAAGGGTAAGGGTAAGGGTAAGGGTAAGGGTAAGGGTAAGCTCAAGGGTAAAAGCAAGGGTAAGGGTAAGGGTAAGGGTAAGGGTAAGGGTAAGTGTGAGCTTAAGGGTAAAAGCAAGGGTAAGGGTAAGGGTAAAGGTAAGGGTAAGCCTTAGGGTAAAAGCAAGGGTAAGGGTAAGGGTAAGGGTAAGGGTAAAGGTAAGGGTAAGGGTAAGGGTAAGGGTAAGCTTAAGGGTAAAAGCAAGGGTAAGGGTAAGGGTAAGGGTAAGGGTAAGGGTAAGGGTAAGGGTAAGCTTAAGGGTAAAAGCAAGGGTAAGGGTAAGGGTAAGGGTAAGGGTAAGGGTAAGGGTAAGGGTAAGGGTAAGGGTAAGGGTAAGGGTAAGGGTAAGGGTAAGGGTAAGGGTAAGCTTAAGGGTAAAAGCAAGGGTAAGGGTTAGGGTAAGGGTAAGGGTAAGGGTAAGGGTAAGCTTGAGGGTAAAAGCAAGGGTAAGGGTAAGGGTAAGGGTAAGGGAAGGGTAAGGGTAAGGGTAAGGGTAAGGGTAAGGGTAAGGGTAAGCTTAAGGGTATAAGCAAGGGTAAGGGTAAGGGTAAGGGTGAGGGTAAGGGTAAGGGTAAGGGTAAGCTTAAGGGTAAAAGCAAGGGTAAGGGTAAGGGTAAGGGTAAGGGTAAGGGTAAGGGTAAGGGTAAGCTTAAGGGTAAAAGCAAGGGTAAGGGTAAGGGTAAGGGTAAGGGTAAGGGTAAGGGTAAGGGTAAGGGTAAGGGTAAGGGTAAGGGTAAAGGTTAGGGTAAGCCAAAGGGTAAAAGCAAGGGTAAGGGTAAAGGTAAGGGTAGGGGTAAGGGTAAGGGTAAGGGTAAGGGTAAGGGTAAGGGTAAGGGTAAGGGTAAGGGTAAGCTTAAGGGTAAAAGCAAGGGTAAGGGTAAGGGTAAGGGTAAGGGTAAGCCTAAGGGTAAAACAAGGGTAAGGGTAAGGGTAAGGGTAAGGGTAAGGGTAAGCTTGAGGGTAAAAGCAAGGGTAAGGGTAAGGGTAAGGGTGAGGGTAAGGGTAAGCTTTAGGGTTAAAGCAAGGGTAAGGGTAAGGGTAAGGGTAAGGGTAAGGGTAAGGGTAAAGGTAAGGGTAAGCCTAAGGGTAAAAGCAAGGGTAAGGGTAAGGGTAAGGGTAAGGGTAAGGGTAATGGTAAGGGTAAGGGTAAGGGTAAGGGTAAGGGTAAGGGTGAGGGTAAGGGTAAGGGTAAGGGTAAGCTTAAGGGTAAAAGCAAGGGTAAGGGTAAGGGTAAGGGTAAGGGTAAGGGTAAGCTTAAGGGTAAAAGCAAGGGTAAGGGTAAGGGTAAGGGTAAGGGTAAGCTTGAGGGTAAAAGCAAGGGTAAGGGTAAGGGTAAGGGTGAGGGTAAGGGTAAGCTTTAGGGTTAAAGCAAGGGTAAGGGTAAGGGTAAGGGTAAGGGTAAGGGTAAGGGTAAGGGTAAGGGTAAGCTTAAGGGTAAAAGCAAGGGTAAGGGTAAGGGTAAGGGTAAGGGTAAGGGTAAGGGTAAGGGTAAGGGTGAGGGTAAGGGTAAGGGTAAGGGTAAGCTTAAGGGTAAAAGCAAGGGTAAGGGTAAGGGTAAGGGTGAGGGTAAGGGTAAGGGTAAGGGTAAGGGTAAGCTTAAGGGTAAAAGCAAGGGTAAGGGTAAGGGTAAGGGTAAGGGTAAGGGTAAGGGTAAGGGTAAGGGTAAGGGTAAGGGTAAGGGTAAGCTTAAGGGTAAAAGCAAGGGTAAGGGTAAGGGTAAGGGTAAGGGTAAGGGTAAGGGTAAGGGTAAGGGTAAAGGTAAGGGTAAGCCTAAGGGTAAAAGCAAGGGTAAGGGTAAGGGTTAGGGTAAGGGTAAGGGTAAGGGTAAGGGTAAGGGTAAGGGTAAGGGTAAGGGTAAGGGTAAGGGTAAGGGTAAGGGTAAGTGTAAGGGTAAGGGTAAGGGTAAGCTTAAGGGTAAAAGCAAGGGTAAGGGTAAGGGTAAGGGTAAGGGTAAGGGTAAGGGTAAGGGTAAGGGTAAGGGTAAGGGTAAGGGTAAGGGTAAGGGTAAGCTTAAGGGTAAGGGTAAGGGTAAGGGTAAAGGTAAGGGTAAGCCTAAGGGTAAAAGCAAGGGTAAGGGTAAGGGTTAGGGTAAGGGTAAGGGTAAGGGTAAGGGTAAGGGTAAGGGTAAGGGTAAGTGTAAGGGTAAGGGTAAGGGTAAGCTTAAGGGTAAAAGCAAGGGTAAGGGTAAGGGTAAGGGTAAGGGTAAGGGTAAGGGTAAGGGTAAGGGTAAGGGGAAGGGTAAGGGTAAGCTTAAGGGTAAGGGTAAGGGTAAGGGTAAGGGTAAGCCTAAGGGTAAAAGCAAGGGTAAGGGTAAGGGTAAGGGTAAGGGTAAGGGTAAGCTTAAGGGTAAAAGCAAGGGTAAGGGTAAGGGTAAGGGTAAGGGTAAGGGTAAGGGTAAGCTTAAGGGTAAAAGCAAGGTTAAGGGTAAGGGTAAGGGTAAGGGTAAGGGTAAGGGTAAAGGTAAGGGTGAGCCTAAGGGTAAAAGCAAGGGTAAGGGTAAGGGTAAGGGTAAGGGTAAGGGTAAGGGTAAGGGTAAGGGTAAGGGTAAGGGTAAGGGTAAGCTTAAGGGTAAAAGCAAGGGTAAGGGTAAGGGTAAGGGTAAGGGTAAGGGTAAGGGTAAGGGTAAGGGTAAGGGTAAGGGTAAGGGTAAGGGTAAGGGTAAGGGTAAGGGTAAGGGTAAGGGTAAGGGTAAGGGTAAGGGTAAGGGTAAGGGTAAGGGTAAGGGTAAGCTTAAGGGTAAAAGCAAGGGTGGGGGTAAGGGTAAGGGTAAGGGTAAGGGTAAGGGTAAGGGTAAGGGTAAGCTTAAGGGTAAAAGCAAGGGTAAGGGTAAGGGTAAGGGTAAGGGTAAGGGTAAGGGTAAGGGTAAGGGTAAGGGTAAGGGTAAAGGTAAGGGTAAGCCTAAGGGTAAAAGCAAGGGTAAGGGTAAGTCTAAGGGTAAGGGTAAGGGTAAGGGTAAGCTTAAGGGTAAAAGCAAGGGTAAGGGTAAGGGTGAGGGTAAGGGTAAGGGTAAGGGTAAGGGTAAGGGTGAGGGTAAGCTTGAGGGTAAGGATAAGGGTAAGGGTAAAAGCAAGGGTAAGGGTAAGGGTAAGGGTAAGGGTAAGGGTAAGCTTAAGGGTAAAAGCAAGGGTAAGGGTAAGGGTAAGGGTAAGGGTAAGGGTAAGGGTAAGGTAAGCTTAAGGGTAAGGGTAAGGGTAAGGGTAAGGGTAAGCTTAAGGGTAAAAGCAAGGGTAAGGGTAAGGGTAAGGGTAAGGGTAAGGGTAAGGGTAAGGGTAAGGGTAAGCTTAAGGGTAAAAGCAAGGGTAAGGGTAAGGGTAAGGGTAAGGGTAAAGGTAAGGGTAAGCCTAAGGGTAAAAGCAAGGGTATGGGTAAGGGTAAGGGTAAGGGTAAGGGTAAGGGTAAAGGTAAGGGTAAGGGTAAGGGTAAGGGTAAGGGTAAGGGTAAGCTTAAAGGTAAAAGCAAGGGTAAGGGTAAGGGTAAGGGTAAGGGTAAGGGTAAGGGTGAGGTTAAGGGTAAGGGTAAGGGTAAGGGTGAGGGTAAGGGTAAGCTTAAGTGTAAAAGCAAGGGTAAGGGTAATGGTAAGGGTAAGGGTAAGGGTAAGGGTAAGGGTAAGGGTAAGGGTAAGGGTAAGGGTAAGGGTAAGGGTAAGCTTAAGGATAAAAGCAAGGGTAAGGGTAAGGGTAAGGGTAAGGGTAAGGGTAAGGGTAAGGGTAAGGGTAAGGGTAAGGGTAAGGGTAAGCTTAAGGGTAAAAGCAAGGGTAAGGGTAAGGGTAAGGGTAAGGGTGAGGGTAAGGGTAAGGGTAAGCCTAAGGGTAAAAGCAAGGGTAAGGGTAAGGGTAAAAGCAAGGGTAAGGGTGAGGGTAAGGGTAAGGGTAAGGGTAAGGGTAAGGGTAAGGGTAAGGGTAAGGGTAAGCTTAAGGGTAAAAGCAAGGGTAAGGGTAAGGGTAAGGGTAAGGGTAAGGGTAAGTGTAAGCTTAAGGGTAAAAGCAAGGGTAAGGGTAAGGGTAAAGGTAAGGGTAAGCCTTAGGGTAAAAGCAAGGGTAAGGGTAAGGGTAAGGGTAAGGGTAAGGGTAAGGGTAAGGGTAAGGGTAAGGGTAAGGGTAAGGGTAAGCTTAAGGGTAAAAGCAAGGGTAAGGGCAAGGGTAAGGGTAAGGGTAAGGGTAAGGGTAAGGGTAAGGGTAAGGGTAAGGGTAAGCTTAAGGGTAAAAGCAAGGGTAAGGGTAAGGGTAAGGGTAAGGGTAAGGGTAAGGGTAAGGGTAAGGGTAAGGGTAAGGGTAAGGGTAAGGGTAAGGGTAAGGGTAAGCTTAAGGGTAAAAGCAAGGGTAAGGGTTAGGGTAAGGGTAAGGGTAAGGGTAAGGGTAAGCTTGAGGGTAAAAGCAAGGGTAAGGGTAAGGGTAAGGGTAAGGGAAGGGTAAGGGTAAGGGTAAGGGTAAGGGTAAGGGTAAGGGTAAGCTTAAGGGTATAAGCAAGGGTAAGGGTAAGGGTAAGGGTGAGGGTAAGGGTAAGGGTAAGGGTAAGCTTAAGGGTAAAAGCAAGGGTAAGGGTAAGGGTAAGGGTAAGGGTAAGGGTAAGGGTAAGGGTAAGCTTAAGGGTAAAAGCAAGGGTAAGGGTAAGGGTGAGGGTAAGGGTAAGGGTAAGGGTAAGGGTAAGGGTAAGGGTAAGGGTAAGGGTAAGGGTAAGGGTAAAGGTTAGGGTAAGCCAAAGGGTAAAAGCAAGGGTAAGGGTAAAGGTAAGGGTAAGGGTAAGGGTAAGGGTAAGGGTAAGGGTAAGGGTAAGGGTAAGGGTAAGCTTAAGGGTAAAAGCAAGGGTAAGGGTAAGGGTAAGGGTAAGGGTAAGCCTAAGGGTAAAACAAGGGTAAGGGTAAGGGTAAGGGTAAGGGTAAGGGTAAGCTTAAGGGTAAAAGCAAGGGTAAGGGTAAGGGTAAGGGTGAGGGTAAGGGTAAGCTTTAGGGTTAAAGCAAGGGTAAGGGTGAGGGTAAGGGTAAGGGTAAGGGTAAGGGTAAAGGTAAGGGTAAGCCTAAGGGTAAAAGCAAGGGTAAGGGTAAGGGTAAGGGTAAGGGTAAGGGTAAGGGTAAGGGTAAGGGTAAGGGTAAGGGTAAGGGTAAGGGTAAGGGTAAGGGTAAGGGTAAGGGTAAGGGTAAGGGTAAGGGTAAGGGTAAGGGTAAGGGTAAGGGTAAGGGTAAGGGTAAGGGTAAGGGTAAGGGTGAGGGTAAGGGTAAGCTTAAGGGTAAAAGCAAGGGTAAGGGTAAGGGTAAGGGTAAGGGTAAGGGTAAGGGTAAGGGTAAGGGTAAGGGTAAGGGTAAGGGTAAGGGTAAGGGTAAGCTTAAGGATAAAAGCAAGGGTAAGGGTAAGGGTAAGGGTAAGGGTAAGGGTAAGGGTAAGGGTAAGGGTAAGGGTAAGGGTAAGGGTAAGGGTAAGCTTAAGGGTAAAAGCAAGGGTAAGGGTAAGGGTAAGGGTAAGGGTAAGGGTAAGGGTAAGGGTAAGCCTAAGGGTAAAAGCAAGGGTAAGGGTAAGGGTAAGGGTAAGGGTAAGTGTAAGGGTAAGGGTAAAGGTAAGGGTAAGCCTAAGGGTAAAAGCAAGGGTAAGGGTAAGGGTAAGGGTAAGGATAAGGGTAAGCTTAAGGGTAAAAGCAAGGGTAAGGGTAAGGGTAAGGGTAAGGGTAAGGGTAAGGGTAAGGGTAAGGGTAAGGGTAAGCTTAAGGGTAAAAGCAAGGGTGAGGGTAAGGGTAAGGGTAAGGGTAAGGGTAAGCTTAAGGGTAAAAGCAAGGGTAAGGGTAAGGGTAAGGGTAAGGGTAAGGGTAAGGGTAAGGGTAAGGGTAAGGGTAAGGGTAAGGGTAAGGGTAAGGGTAAGGGTAAGCTTAAGGGTAAAAGCAAGGGTAAGGGTAAGGGTAAGGGTAAGGGTAAGCCTAAGGGTAAAAGCAAGGGTAAGGGTAAGGGTAAGGGTAAGGGTAAGGGTAAGCTTAAGGGTAAAAGCAAGGGTAAGGGTAAGGGAAAGGGTAAGGGTAAGCCTAAGGGTAAAAGCAAGGGTAAGGGTAAGGGTAAGGGTAAGCTTAAGGGTAAAAGCAAGAGTAAGGGTAAGGGTAAGGGTAAGGGTAAGGGTGAGCTTAAGGGTAAAAGCAAGGGTAAGGGTAAAGGTAAGGGTAAGGGTAAGGGTAAGGGTAAGTGTAAGGGTAAGGGTAAGGGTAAGGGTAAAGGTAAGGGTAAGCCTAAGGGTAAAAGTAAGGGTAAGGGTAAGGGTAAGGGTAAGGGTAAGGGTAAGGGTAAGGTTAAGGGTAAGGGTAAGGGTAAGCTTAAGGGTAAAAGCAAGGGTAAGGGTAAGGGTAAGGGTAAGGGTAAGGGTAAGGGTAAGGGTAAGGGTAAGGGTAAGGGTAAGCTTAAGGGTAAGGGTAAGGGTAAGGGTAAGGGTAAGCTTAAGGGTAAAAGCAAGGGTAAGGGTAAGGGTAAGGGTAAGGGTAAGCTTAAGGGTAAAAGCAAGGGTAAAGGTAAGGGTAAGGGTAAGGGTAAGGGTAAGGGTAAGGGTAAGGGTAAGGGTAAGGGTAAGGGTAAGGGTAAGGGTAAGCTTAAGGGTAAGGGTAAGGGTAAGGGTAAGGGTAAGCTTAAGGGTAAAAGCAAGGGTAAGGGTAAGGGTAAGGGTAAGGGTAAGGGTAAGGGTAAGCTTAAGGGTAAGGGTAAGGGTAAGGGTAAGGGTAAGCTTAAGGGTAAAAGCAAGGGTAAGGGTAAGGGTGAGGGTAAGGGTAAGGGTAAGGGTAAGGGTAAGCTTAAGGGTAAGGGTAAGGGTAAGGGTAAGGGTAAGCTTAAGGGTAAAAGCAAGGGTAAGGGTAAGGGTAAGGGTAAGGGTAAGGGTAAGGGTAAGGGTAAGGGTAAGGGTAAGGGTAAGGGTAAGGGTAAGGGTAAGGGTAAGGGTAAGGGTAAGGGTAAGGGAAAGCTTAAGGGTAAGGGTAAGGGTAAGGGTAAGGGTAAGCTTAAGGGTAAAAGCAAGGGTAAGGGTAAGGGTAAGGGTAAGGGTAAGGGTAAGGGTAAGCTTAAGGGTAAAAGCAAGGGTAAGGGTAAGGGTAAGGGTAAGGGTAAGGGTAAGGGTAAGGGTAAGGGTAAGGGTAAGGGTAAGCTTAAGGGTAAGGGTAAGGGTAAGGGTAAGGGTAAGCTTAAGGGTAAAAGCAAGGGTAAGGGTAAGGGTAAGGGTAAGGGTAAGGGTAAAGGTAAGGGTAAGCCTAAGGGTAAAAGCAAGGATAAGGGTAAGGGTAAGGGTTAGGGTAAGGGTAAGGGTAAGGGTAAGGGTAAGCTTAAGGTTAAAAGCAAGGGTAAGGGTAAGGGAAAGGGTAAGGGTAAGGGTAAGGGTAAGGGTAAGGGTAAGGGTAAGGGTAAGGGTAAGGGTAAGGGTAAGGGTAAGGGTAAGGGTAAGGGTAAGGGTAAGGGTAAGGGTAAGCTTAAGGGTAAAAGCAAGGGTAAGGGTAAGGGTAAGGGTAAGGGTAAGGGTAAGGGTAAGGGTAAGGGTAAGGGTAAGGGTAAGCTTAAGGGTAAAAGCAAGGGTAAGGGTAAGGGTAAGGGTAAGGGTAAGGGTTAGGGTAAGGGTAAAGGTAAGGGTAAGCCTAAGGGTAAAAGCAAGGGTAAGGGTAAGGGTAAGGATAAGAGTAAGGGTAAGGGTAAGGGTAAGCTTAAGGGTATAAGCAAGGGTAAGGGTAAGGGTAAGGGTAAGGGTAAGCCTAAGGGTAAAAGCAAGGGTAAGGGTAAGGGTAAGGGTAAGGGTAAGGGTTAGCTTAAGGGTAAAAGCAAGGGTAAGGGTAAGGGTAAGGGTAAGGGTAAGGGTAAGGGTAAGCTTAAGGGTAAAAGCAAGGGTAAGGGTAAGGGTAAGGGTAAGGGTAAGGGTAAGGGTAAGGGTAAAGGTAAGGGTAAGCCTAAGGGTAAAAGCAAGGGTTAGGGTAAGGGTAAGGGTAAGGGTAAGGGTAAGGGTAAGGGTAAGCTTAAGGGTAAAAGCAAGGGTAAGGGTAAGGGTAAGGGTAAGGGTAAGGGTAAGGGTAAGGGTAAGGGTAAAGGTAAGGGTAAGCTTAAGGGTAAAAGCAAGGGTAAGGGTAAGGGCAAGGGTAAGGGTAAGGGTAAGGGTAAGGGTAAGGGTAAAGGTAAGGGTAAGGGTAAGGGTAAGGGTAAGGGTAAGGGTAAGGGTAAGCTTAAGGGTAAAAGCAAGGGTAAGGGTTAGGGTAAGGGTAAGGGTAAGGGTAAGGGTAAGGGTAAGCTTAAGGGTAAAAGCAAGGGTAAGGGTAAGGGTAAGGGTAAGGGTAAGGGTAAGGGTAAGGGTAAGGGTAAGGGTAAGGGTAAGGGTAAGGGTAAGCTTAAGGGTAAAAGCAAGGGTAAGGGTAAGGGTAAGGATAAGGGTAAGGGTAAGGGTAAGGGTAAGCTTAAGGGTAAAAGCAAGGGTAAGGGTAAGGGTAAGGGTAAGGGTAAGGGTAAGGGTTAGGGTAAGGGTAAAGGTAAGGGTAAGCCTAAGGGTAAAAGCAAGGGTAAGGGTAAGGGTAAGGGTAAGGGTAAGGGTAAGGGTAAGGGTAAGGGTAAGGGTAAGGGTAAGGGTAAGAGTAAGGGTAAGGGTAAGGGTAAGCTTAAGGGTAAAAGCAAGGGTAAGGGTAAGGGTAAGGGTAAGGGTAAGCCTAAGGGTAAAAGCAAGGGTAAGGGTAAGGGTAAGGGTAAGGGTAAGGGTAAGCTTAAGGGTAAAAGCAAGGGTAAGGGTAAGGGTAAGGGTAAGGGTAAGCTTAAGGGTAAAAGCAAGGGTAAGGGTAAGGGTAAGGGTAAGGGTAAGGGTAAGGGTAAGGGTAAAGGTAAGGGTAAGCCTAAGGGTAAAAGCAAGGGTAAGGGTAAGGGTAAGGGTAAGGGTAAGGGTAAGCTTAAGGGTAAAAGCAAGGGTAAGGGTAAGGGTAAGGGTAAGGGTAAGGGTAAGGGTAAGGGTAAGGGTAAGGGTAAGGGTAAGGGTAAGCTTAAGGGTAAAAGCAAGGGTAAGGGTAAGGGTAAGGGTAAGGGTAAGGGTAAGGGTAAGGGTAAATTTAAGGGTAAGGGTAAGGGTAAGGGTAAGGGTAAGCTAAAGGGTAAAAGCAAGGGTAAGGGTTAGGGTAAGGGTGAGGGTAAGGGTAAGGGTAAGGGTAAGCTTAAGGGTAAAAGCAAGGGTAAGGGTAAGGGTAAGGGTAAGGCTAAGGGTAAGGGTAAGGGTAAGGGTAAGGGTAAGGGTAAGGGTAAGGGTAAGGGTAAGGGTAAGGGTAAAGGTAAGGGTAAGCCTAAGGGTAAAAGCAAGGGTAAGGGTAAGGGTAAGGGTAAGGGTAAGGGTAAGGGTAAGGGTAAGGGTAAGGGTAAGGGTAAGGGTAAGGGTAAGGGTAAGGGTAAGGGTAAGGGTAAGGGTAAGGGTAAGGGTAAGGGTAAGGGTAAGGGTAAGGGTAAGCTTAAAGGTATAAGCAAGGGTAAGGGTAAGGGTAAGGGTGAGGGTAAGGGTAAGGGTAAGGGTAAGGGTAAGGGTAAGCTTAAGGGTAAAAGCAAGGGTAAGGGTAAGGGTAAGGGTAAGGGTAAGGGCAAGGGTAAGGGTAAGCTTAAGGGTAAAAGCAAGGGTAAGGGTAAGGGTAAGGGTAAGGGTAAGGGTAAGGGTAAGGGTAAGGTTTAGGGTAAGGGTAAAGGTAAGGGTAAGCCTAAGGGTAAAAGCAAGGGTAAGGGTAAGGGTAAGGGTAAGGGTAAGGGTAAGGGTAAGGGTAAGGGTAAGGGTAAGGGTAAGGGTAAGGGTAAGTGTAAGGGTAAGCTTAAGGGTAAAAGCAAGGGTAAGGGTAAGGGTAAGGGTAAGGGTAAGCCTAAGGGTAAAAGCAAGGGTAAGGGTAAGGGTAAGGGTAAGGGTAAGGGTAAGGGTAAGCTTAAGGGTAAAAGCAAGGGTAAGGGTAAGGGTAAGGGTAAGGGTAAGGGTAAGGGTAAGCTTAAGGGTAAAAGCAAGGGTAAGGGTAAGGGTAAGGGTAAGGGTAAGGGTAAGGGTAAAGGTAAGGGTAAGCCTAAGGGTAAAAGCAAGGGTAAGGGTAAGGGTAAGGGTAAGGGTAAGGGTAAGGGTAAGGGTAAGGTTAAGGGTAAGGGTAAGGGTAAGGGTAAGGGTAAGCTTAAGGGTAAAAGCAAGGGTAAGGGTAAGGGTAAGGGTAAGGGTAAGGGTAAGGGTAAGGGTAAGCTTAAGGGTAAAAGCAAGGGTAAGGGTAAGGGTAAGGGTAAGGGTAAGGGTAAGGGTAAGGGTAAGGGTAAAGCTTAAGGGTAAAAGCAAGGGTAAGGGTAAGGGTAAGGGTAAGGGTAAGCTTAAGGGTAAAAGCAAGGGTAAGGGTAAGGGTAAGGGTAAGGGTAAGGGTAAGGGTAAGGGTAAGGGTAAAGGTAAGGGTAAGCCTAAGGGTAAAAGCAAGGGTAAGGGTAAGGGTAAGGGTAAGGGTAAGGGTAAGGATAAGGGTAAGGGTAAGGGTAAGGGTAAGGGTAAGGGTAAGGGTAAGGGTAAGCTTAAGGGTAAAAGCAAGGGTGAGGGTAAGGGTAAGGGTGAGGGTAAGGGTAAGGGTAAGGGTAAGGGTAAGGGTAAGGGTAAGGGTAAGGGTAAGGGTAAGGGTAAGGGTAAGGGTAAGGGTAAGGGTAAGGGTAAGCCTAAGGGTAAAAGCAAGGGTAAGGGTAAGGGTAAGGGTAAGGGTAAGGGTAAGCTTAAGGGTAAAAGCAAGGGTAAGGGTAAGGGTAAGAGTAAGGGTAAGGGTAAGGGTAAGCTTAAGGGTAAAAGCAAGGGTAAGGGTAAGGGTAAGGGTAAGGGTAAAGGTAAGGGTAAGCCTAAGGGTAAAAGCAAGGGTATGGGTAAGGGTTAGGGTAAGGGTAAGGGTAAGGGTAAAGGTAAGGGTAAGGGTAAGGGTAAGGGTAAGGGTAAGGGTAAGCTTAAGGGTAAAAGCAAGGGTAAGGGTAAGGGTAAGGGTAAGGGTAAGGGTGAGGGTAAGGGTAAGGGTAAGGGTAAGGGTGAGGGTAAGGGTAAGCTTAAGGGTAAAAGCAAGGGTAAGGGTAAGGGTAAGGGTAAGGGTAAGGGTAAGGGTAAGGGTAAGGGTAAGGGTAAGGGTAAGGGTAAGGGTAAGGGTAAGCTTAAGGATAAAAGCAAGGGTAAGGGTAAGGGTAAGGGTAAGGGTAAGGTTAAGGGTAAGGGTAAGGGTAAGGGTAAGGGTAAGGGTAAGCTTAAGGGTAAAAGCAAGGGTAAGGGTAAGGGTAAGGGTAAGGGTAAGGGTAAGGGTAAGGGTAAGCCTAAGGGTAAAAGCAAGGGTAAGGGTAAGGGTAAAAGCAAGGGTAAGGGTAAGGGTAAGGGTAAGGGTAAGGGTAAGGGTAAGGGTAAGGGTAAGGGTAAGGGTAAGGGTAAGGGTAAGGGTAAGCTTAAGGGTAAAAGCAAGGGTAAGGGTAAGGGTAAGGGTAAGGGTAAGGGTAAGTGTGAGCTTAAGGGTAAAAGCAAGGGTAAGGGTAAGGGTAAAGGTAAGGGTAAGCCTTAGGGTAAAAGCAAGGGTAAGGGTAAGGGTAAGGGTAAGGGTAAAGGTAAGGGTAAGGGTAAGGGTAAGGGTAAGCTTAAGGGTAAAAGCAAGGGTAAGGGTAAGGGTAAGGGTAAGGGTAAGGGTAAGGGTAAGGGTAAGCTTAAGGGTAAAAGCAAGGGTAAGGGTAAGGGTAAGGGTAAGGGTAAGGGTAAGGGTAAGGGTAAGGGTAAGGGTAAGGGTAAGGGTAAGGGTAAGGGTAAGGGTAAGCTTAAGGGTAAAAGCAAGGGTAAGGGTTAGGGTAAGGGTAAGGGTAAGGGTAAGGGTAAGCTTGAGGGTAAAAGCAAGGGTAAGGGTAAGGGTAAGGGTAAGGGAAGGGTAAGGGTAAGGGTAAGGGTAAGGGTAAGGGTAAGGGTAAGCTTAAGGGTATAAGCAAGGGTAAGGGTAAGGGTAAGGGTGAGGGTAAGGGTAAGGGTAAGGGTAAGCTTAAGGGTAAAAGCAAGGGTAAGGGTAAGGGTAAGGGTAAGGGTAAGGGTAAGGGTAAGGGTAAGGGTAAGCTTAAGGGTAAAAGCAAGGGTAAGGGTAAGGGTAAGGGTAAGGGTAAGGGTAAGGGTAAGGGTAAGGGTAAGAGTAAGGGTAAGGGTAAAGGTTAGGGTAAGCCAAAGGGTAAAAGCAAGGGTAAGGGTAAAGGTAAGGGTAGGGGTAAGGGTAAGGGTAAGGGTAAGGGTAAGGGTAAGGGTAAGGGTAAGGGTAAGGGTAAGCTTAAGGGTAAAAGCAAGGGTAAGGGTAAGGGTAAGGGTAAGGGTAAGCCTAAGGGTAAAACAAGGGTAAGTGTAAGGGTAAGGGTAAGGGTAAGGGTAAGCTTGAGGGTAAAAGCAAGGGTAAGGGTAAGGGTAAGGGTGAGGGTAAGGGTAAGCTTTAGGGTTAAAGCAAGGGTAAGGGTAAGGGTAAGGGTAAGGGTAAGGGTAAGGGTAAAGGTAAGGGTAAGCCTAAGGGTAAAAGCAAGGGTAAGGGTAAGGGTAAGGGTAAGGGTAAGGGTAATGGTAAGGGTAAGGGTAAGGGTAAGGGTAAGGGTAAGGGTAAGGGTAAGGGTAAGCTTAAGGGTAAAAGCAAGGGTAAGGGTAAGGGTAAGGGTAAGGGTAAGGGTAAGGGTAAGGGTAAGGGTGAGGGTAAGGGTAAGGGTAAGGGTAAGCTTAAGGGTAAAAGCAAGGGTAAGGGTAAGGGTAAGGGTGAGGGTAAGGGTAAGTGTAAGGGTAAGGGTAAGCTTAAGGGTAAAAGCAAGGGTAAGGGTAAGGGTAAGGGTAAGGGTAAGGGTAAGGGTAAGGGTAAGGGTAAGGGTAAGGGTAAGGGTAAGCTTAAGGGTAAAAGCAAGGGTAAGGGTAAGGGTAAGGGTAAGGGTAAGGGTAAGGGTAAGGGTAAGGGTAAAGGTAAGGGTAAGCCTAAGGGTAAAAGCAAGGGTAAGGGTAAGGGTTAGGGTAAGGGTAAGGGTAAGGGTAAGGGTAAGGGTAAGGGTAAGGGTAAGGGTAAGGGTAAGGGTAAGGGTAAGGGTAAGTGTAAGGGTAAGGGTAAGGGTAAGCTTAAGGGTAAAAGCAAGGGTAAGGGTAAGGGTAAGGGTAAGGGTAAGGGTAAGGGTAAGGGTAAGGGTAAGGGTAAGGGTAAGGGTAAGGGTAAGGGTAAGGGTAAGGGTAAGCTTAAGGGTAAGGGTAAGGGTAAGGGTAAAGGTAAGGGTAAGCCTAAGGGTAAAAGCAAGGGTAAGGGTAAGGGTTAGGGTAAGGGTAAGGGTAAGGTAAGGGTAAGGGTAAGGGTAAGGGTAAGGGTAAGGGTAAGTGTAAGGGTAAGGGTAAGGGTAAGCTTAAGGGTAAAAGCAAGGGTAAGGGTAAGGGTAAGGGTAAGGGTAAGGGTAAGGGTAAGGGTAAGGGTAAGGGGAAGGGTAAGGGTAAGCTTAAGGGTAAGGGTAAGTGTAAGGGTAAGGGTAAGCCTAAGGGTAAAAGCAAGGGTAAGGGTAAGGGTAAGGGTAAGGGTAAGGGTAAGCTTAAGGGTAAAAGCAAGGGTAAGGGTAAGGGTAAGGGTAAGGGTAAGGGTAAGGGTAAGCTTAAGGGTAAAAGCAAGGTTAAGGGTAAGGGTAAGGGTAAGGGTAAGGGTAAGGGTAAAGGTAAGGGTGAGCCTAAGGGTAAAAGCAAGGGTAAGGGTAAGGGTAAGGGTAAGGGTAAGGGTAAGGGTAAGGGTAAGGGTAAGGGTAAGGGTAAGGGTAAGCTTAAGGGTAAAAGCAAGGGTAAGGGTAAGGGTAAGGGTAAGGGTAAGGGTAAGGGTAAGGGTAAGGGTAAGGGTAAGGGTAAGGGTAAGGGTAAGGGTAAGGGTAAGGGTAAGGGTAAGGGTAAGGGTAAGGGTAAGGGTAAGGGTAAGGGTAAGCTTAAGGGTAAAAGCAAGGGTGGGGGTAAGGGTAAGGGTAAGGGTAAGGGTAAGGGTAAGGGTAAGGGTAAGCTTAAGGGTAAAAGCAAGGGTAAGGGTAAGGGTAAGGGTAAGGGTAAGGGTAAGGGTAAGGGTAAGGGTAAGGGTAAAGGTAAGGGTAAGCCTAAGGGTAAAAGCAAGGGTAAGGGTAAGTCTAAGGGTAAGGGTAAGGGTAAGGGTAAGCTTAAGGGTAAAAGCAAGGGTAAGGGTAAGGGTGAGGGTAAGGGTAAGGGTAAGGGTAAGGGTAAGGGTAAGGGTAAGGGTAAGGGTGAGGGTAAGCTTGAGGGTAAGGATAAGGGTAAGGGTAAAAGCAAGGGTAAGGGTAAGGGTAAGGGTAAGGGTAAGGGTAAGCTTAAGGGTAAAAGCAAGGGTAAGGGTAAGGGTAAGGGTAAGGGTAAGGGTAAGGGTAAGGGTAAGGGTAAGGGTAAGGTAAGCTTAAGGGTAAGGGTAAGGGTAAGGGTAAGGGTAAGCTTAAGGGTAAAAGCAAGGGTAAGGGTAAGGGTAAGGGTAAGGGTAAGGGTAAGGGTAAGGGTAAGGGTAAGCTTAAGGGTAAAAGCAAGGGTAAGGGTAAGGGTAAGGGTAAGGGTAAAGGTAAGGGTAAGCCTAAGGGTAAAAGCAAGGGTATGGGTAAGGGTAAGGGTAAGGGTAAGGGTAAGGGTAAAGGTAAGGGTAAGGGTAAGGGTAAGGGTAAGGGTAAGGGTAAGCTTAAGGGTAAAAGCAAGGGTAAGGGTAAGGGTAAGGGTAAGGGTAAGGGTAAGGGTGAGGGTAAGGGTAAGGGTAAGGGTAAGGGTGAGGGTAAGGGTAAGCTTAAGTGTAAAAGCAAGGGTAAGGGTAATGGTAAGGGTAAGGGTAAGGGTAAGGGTAAGGGTAAGGGTAAGGGTAAGGGTAAGGGTAAGGGTAAGGGTAAGCTTAAGGATAAAAGCAAGGGTAAGGGTAAGGGTAAGGGTAAGGGTAAGGGTAAGGGTAAGGGTAAGGGTAAGGGTAAGGGTAAGGGTAAGCTTAAGGGTAAAAGCAAGGGTAAGGGTAAGGGTAAGGGTAAGGGTAAGGGTAAGGGTAAGGGTAAGCCTAAGGGTAAAAGCAAGGGTAAGGGTAAGGGTAAAAGCAAGGGTAAGGGTAAGGGTAAGGGTAAGGGTAAGGGTAAGGGTAAGGGTAAGGGTAAGGGTAAGGGTAAGCTTAAGGGTAAAAGCAAGGGTAAGGGTAAGGGTAAGGGTAAGGGTAAGGGTAAGTGTAAGCTTAAGGGTAAAAGCAAGGGTAAGGGTAAGGGTAAAGGTAAGGGTAAGCCTTAGGGTAAAAGCAAGGGTAAGGGTAAGGGTAAGGGTAAGGGTAAGGGTAAGGGTAAGGGTAAGGGTAAGGGTAAGGGTAAGGGTAAGCTTAAGGGTAAAAGCAAGGGTAAGGGCAAGGGTAAGGGTAAGGGTAAGGGTAAGGGTAAGGGTAAGGGTAAGGGTAAGGGTAAGCTTAAGGGTAAAAGCAAGGGTAAGGGTAAGGGTAAGGGTAAGGGTAAGGGTAAGGGTAAGGGTAAGGGTAAGGGTAAGGGTAAGGGTAAGGGTAAGGGTAAGCTTAAGGGTAAAAGCAAGGGTAAGGGTTAGGGTAAGGGTAAGGGTAAGGGTAAGGGTAAGCTTGAGGGTAAAAGCAAGGGTAAGGGTAAGGGTAAGGGTAAGGGAAGGGTAAGGGTAAGGGTAAGGGTAAGGGTAAGGGTAAGGGTAAGGGTAAGCTTAAGGGTATAAGCAAGGGTAAGGGTAAGGGTAAGGGTGAGGGTAAGGGTAAGGGTAAGGGTAAGCTTAAGGGTAAAAGCAAGGGTAAGGGTAAGGGTAAGGGTAAGGGTAAGGGTAAGGGTAAGGGTAAGCTTAAGGGTAAAAGCAAGGGTAAGGGTAAGGGTAAGGGTAAGGGTAAGGGTAAGGGTAAGGGTAAGGGTAAGGGTAAGGGTAAGGGTAAGGGTAAGGGTAAAGGTTAGGGTAAGCCAAAGGGTAAAAGCAAGGGTAAGGGTAAAGGTAAGGGTAAGGGTAAGGGTAAGGGTAAGGGTAAGGGTAAGGGTAAGGGTAAGGGTAAGGGTAAGCTTAAGGGTAAAAGCAAGGGTAAGGGTAAGGGTAAGGGTAAGGGTAAGCCTAAGGGTAAAACAAGGGTAAGGGTAAGGGTAAGGATAAGGGTAAGGGTAAGCTTAAGGGTAAAAGCAAGGGTAAGGGTAAGGGTAAGGGTGAGGGTAAGGGTAAGCTTTAGGGTTAAAGCAAGGGTAAGGGTGAGGGTAAGGGTAAGGGTAAGGGTAAGGGTAAAGGTAAGGGTAAGCCTAAGGGTAAAAGCAAGGGTAAGGGTAAGGGTAAGGGTAAGGGTAAGGGTAAGGGTAAGGGTAAGGGTAAGGGTAAGGGTAAGGGTAAGGGTAAGGGTAAGGGTAAGGGTAAGGGTAAGGGTAAGGGTAAGGGTAAGGGTAAGGGTAAGGGTAAGGGTAAGCTTAAGGGTAAAAGCAAGGGTAAGGGTAAGGGTAAGGGTAAGGGTAAGGGTAAGGGTAAGGGTAAGGGTGAGGGTAAGGGTAAGGGTAAGGGTAAGCTCAAGGGTAAAAGCAAGGGTAAGGGTAAGGGTAAGGGTGAGGGTAAGGGTAAGGGTAAGGGTAAGGGTAAGCTTAAGGGTAAAAGCAAGGGTAAGGGTAAGGGTAAGGGTAAGGGTAAGGGTAAGGGTAAGGGTAAGGGTAAGGGTAAGGGTAAGGGTAAGCTTAAGGGTAAAAGCAAGGGTAAGGGTAAGGGTAAGGGTAAGGGTAAGGGTAAGGGTAAGGGTAAGGGTAAGGGTAAAGGTAAGGGTAAGCCTAAGGGTAAAAGCAAGGGTAAGGGTAAGGGTTAGGGTAAGGGTAAGGGTAAGGGTAAGGGTAAGGGTAAGGGTAAGGGTAAGGGTAATGGTAAGGGTAAGGGTAAGGGTAAGGGTAAGGGTAAGGGTAAGGGTAAGGGTAAGGGTAAGGGTAAGGGTAAGGGTAAGGGTAAGGGTAAGGGTAAGGGTAAGGGTAAGGGTAAGCTTAAGGGTAAGGGTAAGGGTAAGGGTAAAGGTAAGGGTAAGCCTAAGGGTAAAAGCAAGGGTAAGGGTAAGGGTTAGGGTAAGGGTAAGGGTAAGGGTAAGGGTAAGGGTAAGGGTAAGTGTAAGGGTAAGGGTAAGGGTAAGCTTAAGGGTAAAAGCAAGGGTAAGGGTAAGGGTAAGGGTAAGGGTAAGGGTAAGGGTGAGGGTAAGGGTAACGGGAAGGGTAAGGGTAAGCTTAAGGGTAAGGGTAAGGGTAAGGGTAAGGGTAAGCCTAAGGGTGAAAGCAAGGGTAAGGGTAAGGGTAAGGGTAAGGGTAAGGGTAAGCTTAAGGGTAAAAGCAAGGGTAAGGGTAAGGGTAAGGGTAAGGGTAAGGGTAAGGGTAAGGGTAAGCTTAAGGGTAAAAGCAAGGGTAAGGGTAAGGGTAAGGGTAAGGGTAAGGGTAAGGGTAAATATAAGGGTGAGCCTAAGGGTAAAAGCAAGGGTAAGGGTAAGGGTAAGGGTAAGGGTAAGGGTAAGGGTAAGGGTAAGGGTAAGGGTAAGGGTAAGCTTAAGGGTAAAAGCAAGGGTAAGGGTAAGGGTAAGGGTAAGGGTAAGGGTAAGGGTAAGGGTAAGGGTAAGGGTAAGGGTAAGGGTAAAGGTAAGGGTAAGGGTAAGGGTAAGGGTAATCTTAAGGGTAAAAGCAAGGGTGGGGGTAAGGGTAAGGGTAAGGGTAAGGGTAAGGGTAAGGGTAAGGGTAAGGGTAAGGGTAAGGGTAAGCTTAAGGGTAAAAGCAAGGGTAAGGGTAAGGGTAAGGGTAAGAGTAAGGGTAAGGGTAAGGGTAAGGGTAAGGGTAAGGGTAAAGGTAAGGGTAATCCTAAGGGTAAAAGCAAGGGTAAGGGTAAGTCTAAGGGTAAGGGTAAGGGTAAGGGTAAGCTTAAGGGTAAAAGCAAGGGTAAGGGTAAGTGTGAGGGTAAGGGTAAGGGTAAGGGTAAGGGTAAGGGTGAGGGTAAGCTTGAGGGTAAGGATAAGGGTAAGGGTAAAAGCAAGGGTAAGGGTAAGGGTAAGGGTAAGGGTAAGGGTAAGCTTAAGGGTAAAAGCAAGGGTAAGGGTAAGGGTAAGGGTAAGGGTAAGGGTAAGGGTAAGGGTAAGGGTAAGGTAAGCTTAAGGGTAAGGGTAAGGGTAAGGGTAAGGGTAAGCTTAAGGGTAAAAGCAAGGGTAAGGGTAAGGGTAAGGGTAAGGGTAAGGGTAAGGGTAAGGGTAAGGGTAAGAGTAAGGGTAAGCTTAAGGGTAAAAGCAAGGGTAAGGGTAAGGGTAAGGGTAAGGGTAAGGGTAAGGGTAAGGGTAAGGGTAAGGGTAAGCTTAAGGGTAAAAGCAAGGGTAAGGGTAAGGGTAAGGGTAAGGGTAAGGGTAAGGGTAAGGGTAAGGGTAAGGGTAAAGGTGAGGGTAAGCCTAAGGGTAAAAGCAAGGGTAAGGGTAAGGGTAAGGGTGAGGGTAAGGGTAAGAGTAAGGGTAAGGGTAAGGGTAAGGGTAAGCTTAAGTGTAAAAGCAAGGGTAAGGGTAAGGGTAAGGGTAAGGGTAAGGGTAAGGGTAAGGGTAAGGGTAAGGGTAAAGGTAAGGGTAAGCCTAAGGGTAAAAGCAAGGGTAAGGGTAAGGGTGAGGGTAAGGGTAAGGGTAAGCTTAAGGGTAAAAGCAAGGGTAAGGGTAAGGGTAAGGGTAAGGGTAAGGGTAAGGGTAAGGGTAAGCTTAAGGGTAAAAGCAAGGGTGAGGGTAAGGGTAAAGGTAAGGGTAAGGGTAAGGGTAAGGGTAAGGGTAAGCTTAAGGGTAAAAGCAAGGGTAAGGGTAAGGGTAGGGGTAAGGGTAAGGGTAAGGGTAAGGGTAAGGGTAAAGGTAAGGGTAAGGGTAAGGGTAAGGGTAAGGGTAAGGGTAAGGGTAAGGGTACGGGTAAGGGTAAGGGTAAGGGTAAGGGTACCCTTACCCTTACCCTTACCCTTACCCTTACCCTTGCTTTTACCCTTAAGCTTACCCTTACCCTTACCCTTACCCTTACCCTTACCCTTACCCTTGCTTTTACCCTTAGGCTTACCCTTACCTTTACCCTTACCCTTACCCTTACCCTTACCCTTACCCTTACCCTTACCCTTACCCTTACCCTTACCCTTACCCTTACCCTTACCCTTGCTTTTACCCTTAAGCTTACCCTTACCCTTACCCTTACCCTTACCCTTACCCTTACCCTTACCCTTACCCTTACCCTTACCCTTACCCTCACCCTTGCTTTTATCCTTAAGCTTATCCTTAAGCTTACCCTTACCCTTACCCTTACCCTTACCCTTACCCTTACCCTTACCCTTACCCTTACCCTTACCCTTACCCTTACCCTTACCCTTACCCTTACCCTTACCCTTACCCTTACCCTTACCCTTACCCTTACCCTTACCCTTACCCTTGCTTTTACCCTTAAGCTTACCCTTACCCTTACCCTTACCCTTACCCTTACCCTTACCCTTACCCTTACCCTTACCCTTACCCTTACCCTTACCCTTACCCTTACCCTTACCCTTACCCTTACCCTTGCTTTTACCCTTAGGCTTACCCTTACCTTTACCCTTACCCTTACCCTTACCCTTACCCTTACCCTTGCTTTTACCCTTAAGCTTACCCTTACCCTTACCCTTACCCTTACCCTTACCCTTACCCTTACCCTTGCTTTTACCCTTAAGCTTACCCTTACCCTTACCCTTACCCTTACCCTTACCCTTGCTTTTACCCTTAGGCTTACCCTTACCCTAACCCTTACCCTTACCATTGCTTTTACCCTTAAGCTTACCCTTACCCTTACCCTTACCCTTACCCTTACCCTTACCCTTACCCTTACCCTTACCCTTACCCTTACACTTACCCTTACCCTTACCCTTACCCTTACCCTTACCCTTACCCTTACCCTTACCCTTACCCTTGCTTTTACCCTTAGGCTTACCCTTACCTTTACCCTTACCCTTACCCTTACCCTTACCCTTACCCTTACCCTTACCCTTACCCTTACCCTTGCTTTTACCCTTAAGCTTACCCTTACCCTTACCCTTACCCTTACCCTTATCCTTACCCTTGCTTTTACCCTTAAGCTTACCCTTACCCTTACCCTTACCCTTACCCTTACCCTTACCCTTACCCTTACCCTCACCCTTACCCTCACCCTTGCTTTTACCCTTAAGCTTACCCTTACCCTTACCATTACCCTTACCCTTACCCTTGCTTTTACCCTTAAGCTTACCCTTACCCTTACAATTACCCTTACCCTTACCCTTACCCTTACCCTTGCTTTTACCCTTAGGCTTACCCTTACCCTTACCCTTACCCTTACCCTTGCTTTTACCCTTAAGCTTACCCTTACCCTTACCCTTACCCTTACCCTTACCCTTACCCTTACCCTTACACTTACCCTTACCCTTACCCTTACCCTTACACTTGCTTTTACCCTTAGGCTTACCCTTACCTTTACCCTTACCCTTACCCTTACCCTTACCCTTACCCTTACCCTTACCCTTACCCTTGCTTTTACCCTCAAGCTTACCCTTACCCTTACCCTTACTCTTACCCTTACCCTTACCCTTACCCTTACCCTTACCCTTACCCTTACCCTTACCCTTACTTTTACCCTTAAGCTTACCCTTACCCTTACCCTTACCCTTACCCTTACCCATACCCTTACCCTTACCCTTACCCTTGCTTTTACCCTTAAGCTTACCCTTACCCTTACCCTTACCCTTACCCTTAAGCTTACCCTTACCCTTACCCTTACCCTTACACTTAACCTTACCCTTACCCTTACCCTTACCCTTACCCTTACCCTTACCCTTGCTTTTACCCTTAAGCTTACCCTTACCCTTACCCTTACCCTTACCCTTAAGCTTACCCTTACCCTTACCCTTACCCTTACCCTTACCCTTGCTTTTACCCTTAAGCTTACCCTTACCCTTACCCTTACCCTTACCCTTAAGCTTACCCTTACCCTTACCCTTACCCTTACCCTTACCCTTACCCTTACCCTTGCTTTTACCCTTAAGCTTACCCTTACCCTTACCCTTACCCTTACCCTTAAGCTTACCCTTACCCTTACCCTTACCCTTACCCTTACCCTTACCCTTACCCTTACCCTTACCCTTACCCTTACCCTTGCTTTTACCCTTAAGCTTACCCTTACCCTTACCCTTATCCTTACCCTTACCCTTGCTTTTACCCTTGAGCTTACCCTTACCCTTACCCTTACCCTTACACTTAAGCTTACCCTTACCCTTACCCTTACCCTTACCCTTACCCTTACCCTTACCCTTGCTTTTACCCTTAAGCTTACCCTTACCCTTACCCTTACCCTTACCCTTACCCTTACCCTTACCCTTACCCTTACCCTTACCCTTACCCTTACCCTTGCTTTTACCCTTAGGCTTACCCTTACCTTTACCCTTACCCTTACCCTTACCCTTACCCTTACCCTAACCCTTACCCTTACCCTTGCTTTTACCCTTGAGCTTACCCTTACCCTTACCCTTTCCCTTACCCTTACCCTTACCCTTGCTTTTACCTTTAAGCTTACCCTTACCCTTACCCTTACCCTTACCCTTACCCTTACCCTTACCCTTGCTTTTACCCTTAGGCTTACCCTTACCCTTACCCTTACCCTTACCCTTGCTTTTACCCTTAAGCTTACCCTTACCCTTACCCTTACCCTTACCCTTACCCTTACCCTTACCCTTACCCTTACCCTTACCCTTACCCTTACCCTTACCCTTACCTTTACCCTTACCCTTACCCTTACCCTTACCCTTACCCTTACCCTTACCCTTACCCTTGCTTTTACCCTTAAGCTTACCCTTACCCTTACCCTTACCCTTACCCTTACCCTTACCCTTACCCTTACCCTCACCCTTGCTTTTACCCTTAAGCTTACCCTTACCCTTACCCTTACCCTTACCCTTACCCTTACCCTTACCCTTGCTTTTACCCTTAAGCTTACCCTTACCCTTACCCTTACCCTTACCCTTACCCTTGCTTTTACCCTTAGGCTTACCCTTACCCTCACCCTTACCCTTACCCTTGCTTTTACCCTTAAGCTTACCCTTACCCTTACCCTTACCCTTACCCTTACCCTTACTCTTACCCTTACCCTTACCCTTACCCTTACCCTTACCCTTGCTTTTACCCTTAGGCTTACCCTTACCTTCACCCTTACCCTTACCCTTACCCTTACCCTTACCCTTACCCTTACCCTTACCCTTACCCTTACCCTTGCTTTTACCCTTAAGCTTACCCTTACCCTTACCCTTACCCTTACCCTTACCCTTACCCTTACCCTTACCCTTGCTTTTACCCTTAAGCTTACCCTTACCCTTACCCTTACCCTTACCCTTACCCTTACCCTTACCCTTGCTTTTACCCTTAAGCTTACCCTTACCCTTACCCTTACCCTTACCCTTAAGCTTACCTTACCCTTATCCTTACCCTTACCCTTACCCTTACCCTTACCCTTACCCTTGCTTTTACCCTTAAGCTTACCCTTACCCTTACCCTTACCCTTACCCTTACCCTTGCTTTTACCCTTACCCTTATCCTTACCCTTAAGCTTACCCTTACCCTTACCCTTACCCTTACCCTTACCCTTACCCTCACCCTTACCCTTACCCTTGCTTTTACCCTTAAGCTTACCCTTACCCTTACCCTTACCCTTAGCCTTACCCTTACCCTTGCTTTTACCCTTAGGCTTACCCTTACCTTTACCCTTACCCTTACCCTTACCCTTACCCTTACCCTTACCCTTACCCTTACCCTTGCTTTTACCCTTAAGCTTACCCTTACCCTTACCCTTACCATTACCCTTACCCTTACCCTTACCCTTACCCTTACCCCTACCCTTACCCTTACCCTCACCCTTGCTTTGACCCTTAAGCTTACCCTTACCCTTACCCTTACCCTTACCCTTACCCTTACCCTTACCCTTACCCTTACCCTTACCCTTACCCTTACCCTTACCCTTACCCTTACCCTTTCCCTTACCCTTGCTTTTACCCTTAAGCTTACCCTTACCCTTACCCTTACCCTTACCCTTACCCTTACCCTTACCCTTACCCTTACCCTTACCCTTACACTTACCCTTGCTTTTACCCTTAGGCTCACCCTTACCTTTACCCTTACCCTTACCCTTACCCTTACCCTTACCCTTACCCTTGCTTTTACCCTTAAGCTTACCCTTACCCTTACCCTTACCCTTACCCTTACCCTTACCCTTACCCTTGCTTTTACCCTTAAGCTTACCCTTACCCTTACCCTTACCCTTACCCTTACCCTTGCTTTTACCCTTAGGCTTACCCTTACCCTTACCCTTACCCTTACCCTTAAGCTTACCCTTACCCTTCCCCTTACCCTTACCCTTACCCTTACCCTTACCCTTACCCTTACCCTTACCCTTACCCTTACCCTTACCCTTGCTTTTACCCTTAAGCTTACCCTTACCCTTACCCTTACACTTACCCTTACCCTTACCCTTACCCTTACCCTTACCCTTACCCTTACCCTAACCCTTACCCTTACCCTTGCTTTTACCCTTAGGCTTACCCTTACCTTTACCCTTACCCTTACCCTTACCCTTAAGCTTACCCTTACCCTTACCCTTACCCTTACCCATACCCTTACCCTTACCCTTACCCTTACCCTTACCCTTACCCTTACCCTTACCCTTGCTTTTACCCTTAAGCTTACCCTTACCCTTACCCTTACACTTACCCTTACCCTTACCCTTACCCTTACCCTTACCCTTACACTTACCCTTACCCTTACCCTAACCCTTACCCTTACCCTTGCTTTTACCCTTAGGCTTACCCTTACCTTTACCCTTACCCTTACCCTTACCCTTACCCTTACCCTTACCCTTACCCTTACCCTTACCCTTACCCTTACCCTTACCCTTACCCTTGCTTTTACCCTTAAGCTTACCCTTACCCTTACCCTTACCCTTACCCTTACCCTTACCCTTACCCTTACCCTTGCTTTTACCCTTAAGCTTACCCTTACCCTTACCCTTACCCTTACCCTCACCCTTACCCTTACCCTTACCCTTGCTTTTACCCTTAAGCTTACCCTTACCCTTACCCTTACCCTTACCCTTACCCTTACCCTTACCCTTACCCTTGCTTTTACCCTTAAGCTTACCCTTACCCTTACCCTTACCCTTACCCTTATCCTTACCCTTACCCTTACCCTTACCCTTACCCTTACCCTTACCCTTACCCTTACCCTTACCCTTACCCTCACCCTTACCCTTACCCTTACCCTTGCTTTTACCCTTAGGCTTACCCTTACCTTTACCCTTACCCTTACCCTTACCCTTACCCTTACCCTTACCCTTGCTTTAACCCTTAAGCTTACCCTTACCCTCACCCTTACCCTTACCGTTACCCTTGCTTTTACCCTTAAGCTTACCCTTACCCTTACCCTTACCCTTACCCTTACCCTTACCCTTGTTTTACCCTTAGGTTTACCCTTACCCTTACCCTTACCCTTGCTTTTACCCTTAAGCTTACCCTTACCCTTACCCTTACCCTTACCCTTACCCTTACCCTTACCCTTACCCTTACCCTTACCCTTACCTTTACCCTTACCCTTGCTTTTACCCTTAGGCTTACCCTAACCTTTACCCTTACCCTTACCCTTACCCTTACCCTTACCCTTACCCTTACCCTTACCCTTACCCTTGCTTTTACCCTTAAGCTTACCCTTACCCTTACCCTTACCCTTACCCTTACCCTTACCCTTACCCTTACCCTTGCTTTTACCCTTAAGCTTACCCTTACCCTTACCCTTACCCTCACCCTTACCCTTACCCTTACCCTTGCTTATACCCTTAAGCTTACCCTTACCCTTACCCTTACCCTTACCCTTACCCTTACCCTTACCCTTACCCTTACCCTTACCCTTACCCTTACCCTTGCTTTTACCCTTAGGCTTACCCTTACCTTTACCCTTACCCTTACCCTTACCCTTACCCTTGCTTTTACCCTCAAGCTTACCCTTACCCTTACCCTTACCCTTACCCTAACCCTTACCCTTGCTTTTACCCTTAAGCTTACCCTTACCCTTACCCTTACCCTTACCCTTACCCTTACCCTTACCCTTACCCTTACCCTTACCCTTACCCTTACCCTTACCCTTACCCTTGCTTTTACCCTTAAGCTTACCCTTACCCTTACCCTTACCCTTACCCTTACCCTTACCCTTACCCTTACCCTTACCCTTGCTTTTACCCTTAAGCTTACCCTTACCCTTACCCTTACCCTTACCCTTACCCTTACCCTTACCCTTACCCTTACCCTTACCCTTACCCTTGCTTTTACCCTAAGGCTTACCCTTACCTTTACCCTTACCCTTACCCTTACCCTTGCTTTTACCCTTAAGCTTACACTTACCCTTACCCTTACCCTTACCCTTACCCTTACCCTTGCTTTTACCCTTAAGCTTACCCTTACCCTTACCCTTACCCTTACCCTTACCCTTACCCTTACCCTTACCCTTACCCTTACCCTTGCTTTTACCCTTACCCTTACCCTTGCTTTTACCCTTAGGCTTACCCTTACCCTTACCCTTACCCTTACCCTTACCCTTACCCTTACCCTTGCTTTTACCCTTAAGCTTACCCTTACCCTTACCCTTACCCTTACCCTTACCCTTACCCTTACCCTTACCCTTGCTTTTACCCTTAAGCTTACTCTTACCCTTACCCTTACCCTTACCCTTACCCTTACCCTTACCCTTACCCTTACCCTTACCCTTACCCTTACCCTTGCTTTTACCCTTAAGCTTACCCTTACCCTTACCCTTACCCTTACCCTTACCCTTACCCTTACCCTTACCCTTACCCTTACCCTTACCCTTGCTTTTACCCTTAAGCTTACCCTTACCCCTACCCTTACCCTTACCCTTACCCTTACCTTTACCCTTACCCTTACCCTTACCTTTACCCTTACCCATACCCTTGCTTTTACCCTTAGGCTTACCCTTACCTTTACCCTTACCCTTACCCTTACCCTTACCCTTACCCTTACCCTTACCCTTGCTTTTACCCTTAAGCTTACCCTTACCCTTACCCTTACCCTTACCCTTACCCTTACCCTTACCCTTGCTTTTACCCTTAAGCTTACCCTTACCCTTACCCTTACCCTTACCCTTACCCTTACCCTTACCCTTACCCTTGCTTATACCCTTAGGCTTACCCTTACCCTTACCCTTACCCTTACCCTTACCCTTACCCTTACCCTTACCCTTACCCTTACCCTTACCCTTACCCTTACCCTTACCCTTACCCTCACCCTTGCTTTTACCCTTAAGCTTACCCTTACCCTTACCCTTACCCTTACCCTTACCCTTACCCTTACCCTTACCCTTACCCTTACCCTTACCCTTACCCTTGCTTTTACCCTTAGGCTTACCCTTACCTTTACCCTTACCCTTACCCTTACCCTTACCTTTACCCTTACCCTTACCCTTGCTTTTACCCTTAAGCTTACCCTTACCCTTACCCTTACCCTTACCCTTGCTTTTACCCTTAAGCTAACCCTTACCCTTACCCTTACCCTTACCCTTACCCTTGCTTTTACCCTTAAGCTTACCCTTACCCTTACCCTTACCCTTACCCTTACCCTTACCCTTACCCTTACCCTTACCCTTGCTTTTACCCTTAAGCTTACCCTTACCCTTACCCTTACCCTTACCCTTACCCTTACCCTTACCCTTACCCTTACCCTTACCCTTACCCTTACCCTTACCCTTACCCTTACCCTTACCCTTACCCTTACCCTTACCCTTACCCTTACCCTTACCCTTACCCTTACCCTTGCTTTTACCCTTAGGCTTACCCTTACCTTTACACTTACCCTTACCCTTACCCTTACCCTTACCCTTACCCTTGCTTTTACCCTTAAGCTTAACCTTACCCTTACCCTTACCCTTACCCTTACCCTTACCCTTACCCTTGCTTTTACCCTTAGGCTTACCCTTACCCTTACCCTTACCCTTACCCTTGCTTTTACCCTTAAGCTTACCCTTACACTTACCCTTACCCTTACCCTTACCCTTACCCTTACCCTTACCCTTACCCTTACCCTTACCCTTACCCTTACCCTTACCCTTACCCTTACCCTTACCCTTACCCTTACCCTTACCCTTACCCTTACCCTTACCCTTGCTTTTACCCTTAGGCTTACCCTTACCTTTACCCTTACCCTAACCCTTACCCTTACCCTTACCCTTACCCTTACCCTTACCCTTACCCTTACCCTTACCCTTACCCTTACCCTTACCCTTGCTTTTACCCTTAAGCTTACCCTTACCCTTACCCTTACCCTTACCCTTACCCTTACCCTTACCCTTACCCTTGCTTTTACCCTTAAGCTTACCCTTACCCTTACCCTTACCCTTACCCTTACCCTCACCCTTACCCTTACCCTTACCCTTGCTTATACCTTTAAGCTTACCCTTACCCTTACCCTTACCCTTACCCTTACCCTTACCCTTACCCTTACCCTTACCCTTACCCTTACCCTTACCCTTACCCTTACCCTTACCCTTACCCTTACCCTTACCCTTACCCTTACCCTTACCCTTACCCTTACCCTTACCCTTGCTTTTACCCTTAGGCTTACCCTTACCTTTACCCTCACCCTTACCCTTACCCTTACCCTTACCCTTACCCTTACCCTTACCCTTACCCTTACCCTTACCCTTACCCTTGCTTTTACCCTTAAGCTTACCCTTACCCTTACCCTTACCCTCACCCTTACCCTAACCCTTATCCTTGCTTTTACCCTTTAGCTTACCCTTACCCTTACCCTTACCCTTACCCTTACCCTTACCCTTACCCTTACCCTTACCCTTACCCTTACCCTTACCCTTACCCTTACCCTTACCCTTACCCTTACCCTTGCTTTTACCCTTAAGCTTACCCTTACCCTTACCCTTACCCTTACCCTTACCCTTACCCTTACCCTTACCCTTACCCTTGCTTTTACCCTTAAGCTTACCCTTACCCTTACCCTTACCCTTACCCTTACCCTTGCTTTTACCCTTAGGCTTACCCTTACCTTTACCCTTACCCTTACCCTTACCCTTACCCTTACCCTTACCCTTACCCTTGCTTTTACCCTTAAGCTTACCCTTACCCTTACCCTTACCCTTACCCTTACCCTTACCCTTGCTTTTACCCTTAAGCTTACCCTTACCCTTACCCTTACCCTTACCCTTACCCTTGCTTTTACCCTTAGGCTTACCCTTACCCTTACCCTTACCCTTACCCTTGCTTTTACCCTTAAGCTTACCCTTACCCTTACCCTTACTCTTACCCTTACCCTTACCCTTACCCTTACCCTTACCCTTACCCTTACCCTTACCCTTACCCTTACCCTTACCCTTGCTTTTACCCTTAGGCTTACCCTTACCTTTACCCTCACCCTAACCCTTACCCTTACCCTTACCCTTACCCTTACACTTGCTTTTACCCTTAAGCTTACCCTTACCCTTACCCTTATCCTTATCCTTACCCTTACCCTTACCCTTGCTTTTACCCTTAAGCTTACCCTTACCCTTACCCTTACCCTAACCCTTACCCTTACCCTTACCCTTACCCTTACCCTTACCCTTACCCTTACCCTTACCCTTACCCTTACCCTTACCCTTACACTTACCCTTGCTTTTACCCTTAAGCTTACCCTTTCCCTTACCCTTACCCTTACCCTTACCCTTACCCTAACCCTTACCCTTGCTTTTACCCTTAAGCTTACCCTTACCCTTACCCTTACCCTTACCCTTACCCTTACCCTTACCTTTACCCTTACCCTTACCCTTACCCTTACCCTTACCCTTACCCTTACCCTTACCCTTACCCTTGCTTTTACCCTTAAGCTTACCCTTACCTTTACCCTTACCCTTACCCTTACCCTTACCCTTACCCTTACCCTTACCCTTGCTTTTACCCTTAAGCTTACCCTTACCCTTACCCTTACCCTTACCCTTACCCTTACCCTTACCCTTACCCTTGCTTTTTCCCTTAGGCTTACCCTTACCTTTACCCTTACCCTTACCCTTACCCTTACCCTTACCCTTACCCTTACCCTTGCTTTTACCCTTAAGCTTACCCTTACCCTTACCCTTACCCTTACCCTTACCCTTACCCTTGCTTTTACCCTTAAGCTTACCCTTACCCTTACCCTTACCCTTACCCTTACCCTTGCTTTTACCCTTAGGCTTACCCTTACCCTTACCCTTACCCTTACCCTTGCTTTTACCCTTAAGCTTACCCTTACCCTTACCCTTACTCTTACCCTTACCCTTACCCTTACCCTTACCCTTACCCTTACCCTTACCCTTACCCTTGCTTTTACCCTTAGGCTTACCCTTACCTTTACCCTTACCCTAACCCTTACCCTTACCCTTACCCTTACCCTTACCCTTGCTTTTACCCTTAAGCTTACCCTTACCCTTACCCTTACCCTTACCCTTACCCTTACCCTTACCCTTACCCTTACCCTTGCTTTTACCCTTAAGCTTACCTTTACCCTTACCCTTACCCTTACCCTTACCCTTACCCTTACCCTTACCCTTACCCTTACCCTTACCCTTACCCTTACCCTTACCCTTACCCTTACCCTTACCCTTGCTTTTACCCTTAAGCTTACCCTTACCCTTACCCTTACCCTTACCCTTACCCTTACCCTTATCCTTGCTTTTACCCTTAGGCTTACCCTTACCTTTACCCTTACCCTTACCCTTACCCTTACTCTTACCCTTGCTTTTACCCTTAAGCTTACCCTTACCCTTACCCTTACCCTTACCCTTACCCTTAAGCTTACCCTTACCCTTACCCTTACCCTTACCCTTACCCTTACCCTTACCCTTACCCTTACCCTTACCCTTACCCTTACCCTTGCTTTTACCCTTAAGCTTACCCTTACCCTTACCCTTACCCTTACCCTTACCCTTACCCTTACCCTTACCCTTGCTTTTAACCTTAAGCTTACCCTTACCCTTACCCTTACCCTTACCCTTAAGCTTTCCCTTACCCTTACCCTTACCCTTACCCTTACCCTTACCCTTACCCTTACCCTTACCCTTACCCTTACCCTTACCCTTACCCTTACCCTTACCCTTACCCTTACCCTTACCCTTACCCTTACCCTTACCCTTGCTTTTACCCTTAAGCTTACCCTTACCCTTACCCTTACCCTTACCCTTAAGCTTACCCTTACCCTTACCCTTACCCTTACCCTCACCCTTACCCTTACCCTTGCTTTTACCCTTAAGCTTACCCTTACCCTTACCCTTACCCTTACCCTTAAGCTTACCCTTACCCTTACCCTTACCCTTACCCCTACCCTTACCCTTACCCTTACCCTTGCTTTTACCCTTAAGCTTACCCTTACCCTTACCCTTACCCTTACCCTTAAGCTTACCCTTACCCTTACCCTTACCCTTACCCTTACCCTTACGCTTACCCTTACCCTTACCCTTACCCTTGCTTTTACCCTTAAGCTTACCCTTACCCTTACCCTTACCCTTACCCTTGCTTTTACCCTTAAGCTTACCCTTACCCTTACCCTTACCCTTACCCTTAAGCTTACCCTTACCCTTACCCTTACCCTTACCCTTACCCTTACCCTTACCCTTACCCTTACCCTTACCCTTAACCTTACCCTTGCTTTTACCCTTAAGCTTACCCTTACCCTTACCCTTAACCTTACCCTTACCCTTACCCTTACCCTTACCCTTACCCTTGCTTTTACCCTAAGGCTTACCCTTACCTTTACCCTTACTCTTACCCTTACCCTTACCCTTACCCTTACCCTTACCCTTACCCTTACCTTTACCCTTACCCTTGCTTTTACCCTTAAGCTCACCCTTACCCTTACCCTTACCCTTACCCTTACCCTTACTCTTGCTTTTACCCTTAAGCTTACCCTTACCCTTACCCTTACCCTTGCTTTTACCCTTAGGCTTACCCTTACCCTTTCCATTACCCTTACCCTTGCTTTTACCCTTAAGCTTACCCTTACCCTTACCCTTACCCTTACCCTTACCCTTGCTTTTACCCTTAGGCTTACCCTTACCCTTACCCTTACCCTTACATTTGCTTTTACCCTTAAGCTAACCCTTACCCTTACCCTTACCCTTACCCTTACCCTTACCCTTACCCTTACCCTTACCCTTACCCTTGCTTTTACCCTTAAGCTTACCCTTACCCTTACCCTTACCCTTACCCTCACCCTTGCTTTTACCCTTAAGCTTACCCTTACCCTCACCCTTACCCTTACCCTTACCCTTACCATTACCCTTGCTTTTACCCTTAAGCTTACCCTTACCCTTACCCTTACCCTTACCCTTACCCTTGCTTTTACCCTTAGGCTTACCCTTACCTTTACCCTTACCCTTACCCTTACCCTTACCCTTACCCTTACCCTTGCTTTTACCCTTAGGCTTACCCTTACCTTTACCCTTACCCTTACCCTTACCCTTAACCTTACCCTTACCCTTACCCCTACCCTTACCCTTACCCTTACCCTTACTCTTACCCTTACCCTTACCCTTACCCTTACCCTTGCTTTTACCCTTAGGCTTACCCTTACCTTTACCCTTACCCTTACCCTTACCCTTACCCTTACCCTTACCCTTACCCTTACCCTTACCCTTACCCTTGCTTTTACCCTTAAGCTAACCCTTACCCTTACCCTTACCCTTACCCTTACCCTTAACCTTACCCTTACCCTTGCTTTTACCCTTAAGCTCACCCTTACCCTTACCCTTACCCTTACCCTTACACTTACCCTTACCCTGACCCTTACCCTTGCTTTTACCCTTAAGCTTACCCTTACCCTTACCCTTACCCTTACCCCTTAAGCTTACCCTTACCCTTACCCTTACTCTTACCCTTACCCTTACCCTTACCCTTACCCTTACCCTTACCCTTACCCTTGCTTTTACCCTTAAGCTTACCCTTACCCTTACCCTTACCCTTACCCTTACCCTTGCTTTTACCCTTAAGCTTACCCTTACCCTTACCCTTACCCTTACCCTTAAGCTTACCCTTACCCTTACCCTTACCCTTACCCTTACCCTTACCCTTACCCTTGCTTTTACCCTTAAGCTTACCCTTACCCTTACCCTTACCCTTACCCTAACCCTTACCCTTAACCTTACCCTTACCCTTACCCTTACCCTTACCCTTACCCTTACCCTTGCTTTTTACCCTTAGGCTTACCCTTACCTTTACCCTTACCATTACCCTTACCCTTACCCTTACCCTTACCCTTACCCTTACCCTTGCTTTTACCCTTAAGCTTACCCTTACCCTTACCCTTACCCTTACCTTACCCTTACCCTTACCCTTACCCTTACCCTTACCCTTACCCTTACCCTTACCCTTACCCTTACCCTTACCCTTACCTTACCCTTACCCTTACCCTTACCCTTACCCTTACCCTTACCCTTACCCTTGCTTTTACCCTTAAGCTTACCCTTACCCTTACCCTTACTCTAACCCTTACCCTTACCCTTACCCTTACCCTTGCTTTTACCCTTAAGCTTACCCTTACCCTTACCTTTACCCTTACCCTTACCCTTACCCTTACCCTTACCCTTACCCTTACCCTTACCCTTACCCTTGCTTTTACCCTTAGGCTTACCCTTACCTTTAGCCTTACCCTTACCCTTACCCTTACCCTTACCCTTACCCTTACCCTTACCCTTGCTTTTACCCTTAAGCTTACCCTTACCCTTACCCTTACCCTTACCCTTACCCTTTCCCTTACCCTTGCTTTTACCCTTAAGCTTACCCTTACCCTTACCCTTACCCTTACACTTACCCTTGCTTTTACCCTTAGGCTTACCCTTACCCTTACCCTTACCCTTACCCTTAAGCTTACCCTTACCCTTACCCTTACCCTTACCCGTACCCTTACCCTTACCCTTGCTTTTACCCTTAAGCTTACCCTTACCCTTACCCTTACCCTTACCCTTACCCTTACCCTTACCCTTACCCTTACCCTTACCCTTACCCTTACCCTTACCCTTACCCTTACCCTTACCCTTACCCTTGCTTTGACCCTTAGGCTTACCCTTACCTTTACCCTTACCCTTACCCTTACCCTTACCCTTACCCTTACCCTTACCCTTACCCTTACCCTTACCCTTGCTTTTACCCTTAAGCTTACCCTTACCCTTACCCTTACCCTTACCCTTACCCTTACCCTTATCCTTACCCTTGCTTTTACCCTTAAGCTTACCCTTACCCTTACCCTTACCCTTACCCTTACCCTTGCTTTTACCCTTAGGCTTACCCTTACCCTTACCCTTACCCTTACCCTTGCTTTTACCCTTAAGCTTACCCTTACCCTTACCCTTACCCTTACCCTTACCCTTACCCTTACTCTTACCCTTACCCTTACCCTTACCCTTACCCTTACCCTTACCCTTACCCTTACCCTTGCTTTTACCCTTAGGCTTAACCTTATTTTTACCCTTACCCTTACCCTTACCCTTACCCTTACCCTTACCCTTACCCTTACCCTTACCCTTGCTTTTACCCTTAAGCTTACCCTTACCCTTACACTTACCCTTACCCTTACCCTTGCTTTTACCCTTAAGCTTACCCTTACCCTTACCCTTACCCTTACCCTCACCCTTACCCTTACCCTTACCCTTGCTTATACCCTTAAGCTTACCCTTACCCTTACCCTTACCCTTACCCTTACCCTTACCCTTACCCTTACCCTTACCCTTACCCTTACCCTTACCCTTACCCTTACCCTTGCTTTTACCCTTAGGCTTAGCCTTACCTTTACCCTTACCCTTACCCTTACCCTTACCCTTACCCTTACCCTTACCCTTGCTTTTACCCTTAAGCTTACCCTTACCCTTACCCTTACCCTTACCCTTACCCTTACCCTTACCCTTACCCTAACCCTTACCCTTGCTTTTACCCTTAAGCTTACCCTTACCCTTACCCTTACCCTTACCCTTACCCTTACCCTTACCCTTACCCTTACCCTTACCCTTACCCTTACCCTTACCCTTACCCTTGCTTTTACCCTTAAGCTTACCCTTACCCTTACCCTTACCCTTACCCTTACCCTTACCCTTATCCTTACCCTTGCTTTTACCCTTAAGCTTACCCTTACCCTTACCCTTACCCTTACCCTTACCCTTACCCTTACCCTTACCCTTACCCTTACCCTTGCTTTTACTCTTAGGCTTACCCTTACCTTTACCCTTACCCTTACCCTTACACTTACCCTCACCCTTACCCTTACCCTTGCTTTTACCCTTAAGCTTACCCTTACCCTTACCCTTACCCTTACCCTTACCCTTGCTTTTACCCTTAAGCTTACCCTTACCCTTACCCTTAACCTTACCCTTACCCTTGCTTTTACCCTTAGGCTTACCCTTACCCTTACCCTTACCCTTACCCTTGCTTTTACCCTTAAGCTTACCCTTACCCTTACCCTTACTCTTACCCTTACCCTTACCCTTACCCTTACCCTTACCCTTACCCTTACCCTTACCCTTACCCTTACCCTTACCCTTGCTTTTACCCTTAGGCTTACCCTTACCTTTACCCTTACCCTAACCCTTACCCTTACCCTTACCCTTACCCTTACCCTTGCTTTTACCCTTAAGCTTACCCTTACCCTTACCCTTACCCTTACCCTTACCCTTACCCTTACCCTTACCCTTACCCTTACCCTTACCCTTACCCTTACCCTTACCCTTACCCTTACCCTTGCTTTTACCCTTAAGCCTACCCTTACCCTTACCCTTACCCTTACCCTTACCCTTACCCTTACCGTTACCCTTACCCGTGCTTTTACCCTTAAGCTTACCCTTACCCTTACCCTTACCCTTACCCTTACCCTTACCCTTACCCTTACCCTTACCCTTACCCTTACCCTTACCCTTGCTTTTACCCTTAGGCTTACCCTTACCTTTACTCTTACCCTTACCCTTACCCTTACCCTTGCTTTTACCCTTAAGCTTACCCTTACCCTTACCTTACCCTTACCCTTACCCTTACCCTTACCCTTACCCTTACCCTTACCCTTACCCTTACCCTTACCCTTGCTTTTACCCTTAAGCTTACCCTTACCCTTACCCTTACCCTTACCCTTACCCTTGCTTTTACCCTTAAGCTTACCCTTACCCTTGCCCTTACCCTTAAGCTTACCCTTTTCCTTACCCTTACCCTTACCCTTACCCTTACCCTTACGCTTACCCTTACCCTTACCCTTACCCCTACCCTTACCCTTACCCTTACCCTTACCCTTACCCTTACCCTTGCTTTTACCCTTAAGCTTACCCTTACCCTTACCCTTACCCTTACCCTTAAGCTTACCCTTACCCTTACCCTTACCCTTACCCTAACCCTTAACCTTACCCTTGCTTTTACCCTTAAGCTTACCCTTACCCTTACCCTTACCCTTACCCTTAAGCTTACCCTTACCCTTACCCTTACCCTTACCCTTACCCTTGCTTTTACCCTTAAGCTTACCCTTACCCTTACACTTACCCTTACCCTTAAGCTTACCCTTACCCTTACCCTTACCCTTACCCTTACCCTTACCCTTACCCTTACCCTTACCCTTACCCTTACCCTTACCCTTACCCTTACCCTTACCCTTACCCTCACCCTTACCCTTACCCTTACCCTTACCCTTACCTTTACCCTTACCCTTGCTTTTACCCTTAGGCTTACCCTTACCTTTACCCTTACCCTTACCCTTACCCTTACCCTTGCTTTTACCCTTAAGCTTACCCTTACCCTTACCCTTACCCTTACCCTTACCCTTACCCTTACCCTTACCCTTACCCTTACCCTTACCCTTACCCTTACCCTTACCCTTACCCTTGCTTTTACCCTTAAGCTTACCCTTACCCTTACCCTTACCCTTACCCTTACCCTTACCCTTACCCTTACCCTCACCCTTGCTATTACCCTTAAGCTTACCCTTACCCTTACCCTTACCCTTACCCTTACCCTCACCCTTACCCTTGCTTTTACCCTTAAGCTTACCCTTACCCTTACCCTTACCCTTACCCTTACCCTTGCTTTTACCCTTAGGCTTACCCTTACCCTTACCCTTACCCTTACCCTTGCTTTTACCCTTAAGCTTACCCTTACCCTTACCCTTACCCTTACCCTTACTCTTACCCTTACCCTTACCCTTACCCTTACCCTTGCTTTTACCCTTAGGCTTACCCTTACCTTTACCCTTACCCTTACCCTTACCCTTACCCTTACCCTTACCCTTACCCTTACCCTTACCCTTACCCTTGCTTTTACCCTTAAGCTTACACTTACCCTTACCCTTACCCTTACCCTTACCCTTACCCTTACCCTTACCCTTACCCTTACCCTTGCTTTTACCCTTTAGCTCACCCTTACCCTTACCCTTACCCTTACCCTTACCCTTACCCTTACTCTTACCCTTACCCTTGCTTTTACCCTTAAGCTTACCCTTACCCTTACCCTTACCCTTACCCTTAAGCTTACCCTTACCCTTACCCTTACCCTTACCCTTACCCTTACCCTTACCCTTACCCTTACCCTTGCTTTTACCCTTAAGCTTACCCTTACCCTTACCCTTACCCTTACCCTTACCCTTGCTTTTACCCTTAAGCTTACCCTTACCCTTACCCTTACCCTTACCCTTAAGCTCACCCTTACCCTTACCCTTACCCTTACCCTTACCCTTACCCTTACCCTTGCTTTTACCCTTAAGCTTACCCTTACCCTTACCCTTACCCTTACCCTTACCCTTACCCTTACCCTTACCCTTACCTTTACCCTTGCTTTTACCCTTAGGCTTACCCTTACCTTTACCCTTACCCTTACCCTTACCCTTACCCTTACCCTTACCCTTACCCTTACCCTTACCCTTACCCTTACCTTACCCTTACCCTTACCCTTACCCTTACCCTTACCCTTACCCTTGCTTTTACCCTTAAGCTTACCCTTACCCTTACCCTTACCCTTACCCTTACCCTTACCCTTACCCTTTTCCTTACCCTTACCCTTGCTTTTACCCTTAGGCTTACCCTTACCTTTACCCTTACCCTTACCCTTACCCTTACCCTTAAGCTTACCCTTACCCTTACCCTTACCCTTACCCTTACCCTTGCTTTTACCCTTAGGCTTACCCTTACCCTTACCCTTACCCTTACCCTTAAGCTTACCCTTACCCTTACCCTTACCCTTACCCTTGCTTTTACCCTTAGGCTTACCCTTACCCTTACCCTTACCCTTACCCTTAAGCTTACCTTACCCTTACCCTTACCCTTACCCTTACCCTTACCCTTACCCTTACCCTTACCCTTACCCTTACCCTTACCCTTACCCTTACCCTTGCTTTTACCCTTAAGCTTACCCTTACCCTTACCCTTACACTTACCCTTACCCTTACCCTTACCCTTACCCTTACCCTTACCCTAACCCTTACCCTTACCCTTGCTTTTACCCTTAGGCTTACCCTTACCTTTACCCTTACCCTTACCCTTACCCTTAAGCTTACCCTTACCTTTACCCTTACCCTTACCCTTACCCTTACCCCTTACCCTTACCCTTACCCTTACCCTTGCTTTTACCCTTAAGCTTACCCTTACCCTTACCCTTACACTTACCCTTACCCTTACCCTTACCCTTACCCTTACCCTTACCCTTACCCTAACCCTTACCCTTACCCTTGCTTTTACCCTTAGGCTTACCCTTACCTTTACCCTTACCCTTACCCTCACCCTTACCCTTACCTTACCCTTACCCTTACCCTTACCCTTGCTTTACCCTTAAGCTTACCCTTACTCTTACCCTTACCCTTACCCTTACCCTTACCCTTACCCTTACCCTTGCTTTTACCCTTAAGCTTACCCTCACCCTTACCCTTACCCTTACCCTCACCCTTACCCTTACCCTTACCCTTGCTTTTACCCTTAAGCTTACCCTTACCCTTACCCTTACCCTTACCCTTACCCTTACCCTTACCCTTACCCTTGCTTTTACCCTTAAGCTTACCCTTACCCTTACCCTTACCCTTACCCTTACCCTTACCCTTACCCTTACCCTTACCCTTACCCTTACCCTTACCCTTACCCTTACCCTTACCCTTGCTTTTACCCTTAGGCTTACCCTTACCTTCACCCTTACCCTTACCCTTACCCTTACCCTTACCCTTACCCTTGCTTTAACCCTTAAGCTTACCCTTACCCTCACCCTTACCCTTACCCTTACCGTTGCTTTTACCCTTAAGCTTACCCTTACCCTTACCCTTACCCTTACCCTTACCCTTACCCTTGTTTTACCCTTAGGCTTACCCTTACCCTTACCCTTACCCTTGCTTTTACTCTTAAGCTTACCCTTACCCTTAACCTTACCCTTACCCTTACCCTTACCCTTACCCTTACCTTTACCCTTACCCTTGCTTTTACCCTTAGGCTTACCCTAACCTTTACCCTTACCCTTACCCTTACCCTTACCCTTACCCTTACCCTTTCCCTTACCCTTACCCTTACCCTTACCCTTACCCTTGCTTTTACCCTTAAGCTTACCCTTACCCTTACCCTTACCCTTACCCTTACCCTTACCCTTACCCTTGCTTTTACCCTTAAGCTTACCCTTTCCCTTACCCTTACCCTCACCCTTACCCTTACCCTTACCCTTGCTTATACCCTTAAGCTTACCCTTACCCTTACCCTTACCCTTACCCTTACCCTTACCCTTACCCTTACCCTTACCCTTACCCTTGCTTTTACCCTTAGGCTTACCCTTACCTTTACCCTTACCCTTACCCTTACCCTCACCCTTGCTTTTACCCTCAAGCTTACCCTTACCCTTACCCTTACCCTTACCCTAACCCTTACCCTTGCTTTTACCTTTAAGCTTACCCTTACCCTTACCCTTACCCTTACCCTTACCCTTACCCTTACCCTTACCCTTACCCTTACCCTTACCCTTACCCTTGCTTTTACCCTTAAGCTTACCCTTACCCTTACCCTTACCCTTACCCTTACCCTTACCCTTACCCTTACCCTTGCTTTTACCCTTAAGCTTACCCTTACCCTTACCCTTACCCTTACCCTTTCCCTTACCCTTACCCTTACCCTTACCCTTGCTTTTACCCTAAGGCTTACCCTTACCTTTACCCTTACCCTTACCCTTACCCTTGCTTTTACCCTTAAGCTTACACTTACCCTTACCCTTACCCTTACCCTTACCCTTGCTTTTACCCTTAAGCTTACCCTTACCCTTACCCTTACCCTTACCCTTACCCTTACCCTTACCCTTACCCTTACCCTTACCCTTACCCTTACCCTTACCCTTTCCCTTACCCTTGCTTTTACCCTTACCCTTACCCTTGCTTTTACCCTTAGGCTTACCCTTACCCTTACCCTTACCCTTACCATTACCCTTACCCTTACCCTTGCTTTTACCCTTAAGCTTACCCTTACCCTTACCCTTACCCTTACCCTTACCTTTACCCTTACCCTTACCCTTACCCTTACCCTTGCTTTTACCCTTAAGCTTACCCTTACCCTTACCCTTACCCATACCCTTACCCTTACCCTTACCCTTACCCTTACCCTTACCCTTACCCTTACCCTTACCCTTGCTTTTACCCTTAAGCTTACCCTTACCCTTACCCTTACCCTTACCCTTACCCTTACCCTTACCCTTACCCTTACCCTTACCCTTACCCTTACCCTTGCTTTTACCCTTAAGCTTACCCTTACCCTTACCCTTACCCTTACCCTTACCCTTACCCTTACCCTTACCCTTACCCTTACCCTTACCCTTACCCTAACCCATACCCTTGCTTTTACCCTTAGGCTTACCCTTACCTTTACCCTTACCCTTACCCTTACCCTTACCCTTACCCTTACCCTTACCCTTACCCTTACCCTTGCTTTTACCCTTAAGCTTACCCTTACCCTTACCCTTACCCTTACCCTTGCTTTTACCCTTAGGCTTACCCTTACCCTTACCCTTACCCTTACCCTTACCCTTACCCTTACCCTTACCCTTACCCTTACCCTTACCCTTACCCTTACCCTTACCCTTACCCTTACCCTTACCCTCACCCTTGCTTTTACCCTTAAGCTTACCCTTACCCTTACCCTTACCCTTACCCTTACCCTTACCCTTACCCTTACCCTTACCCTTACCTTTACCCTTACCCTTACCCTTACCCTTGCTTTTACCCTTAGGCTTACCCTTACCTTTACCCTTACCCTTACCCTTACCCTTACCCTTACCCTTACCCTTACCCTTGCTTTTACCCTTAAGCTTACCCTTACCCTTACCCTTACCCTTACCCTTGCTTTTACCCTTAAGCTTACCCTTACCCTTACCCTTACCCTTACCCTTACCCTTACCCTTACCCTTACCCTTACCCTTGCTTTTACCCTTAAGCTTACCCTTACCCTTACCCTTACCCTTACCCTTACCCTTACCCTTACCCTTGCTTTTACCCTTAAGCTTACCCTTACCCTTACCCTTACCCTTACCCTTACCCTTACCCTTACCCTTACCCTTACCCTTACCCTTACCCTTACCCTTACCCTTACCCTTGCTTTTACCCTTAGGCTTACCCTTACCTTTACCCTTATCCTTACCCTTACCCTTACCCTTACCCTTACCCTTGCTTTTACCCTTAAGCTTACCCTTACCCTTACCTTTACCCTTACCCTTACCCTTGATTTTACCCTTAAGCTTACCCTTACCCTTACCCTTACCCTTACCCTTACCCTTGCTTTTACCCTTAGGCTTACCCTTACCCTTACCCTTACCCTTACCCTTGGTTTTACACTTAAGCTTACCCTTACACTTACCCTTACCCTTACCCTTACCCTTACCCTTACCCTTACCCTTACCCTTACCCTTACCCTTACCCTTACCCTTACCCTTGCTTTTACCCTTAGGCTTACCCTTACCTTTACCCTTACCCTTACCCTTACCCTTACCCTTACCCTTACCCTTACCCTTACCCTTACCCTTACCCTTACCCTTGCTTTTACCCTTAGGCTTACCCTTACCCTTACCCTTACCCTTACCCTTGGTTTTACCCTTAAGCTTACCCTTACACTTACCCTTACCCTTACCCTTACCCTTACCCTTACCCTTACCCTTACCCTTACCCTTACCCTTACCCTTACCCTTGCTTTTACCCTTAGGCTTACCCTTACCTTTACCCTTACCCTTACCCTTACCCTTACCCTTACCCTTACCCTTACCCTTACCCTTACCCTTACCCTTACCCTTGCTTTTACCCTTAAGCTTACCCTTACCCTTACCCTTACCCTTACCCTTACCCTTGCTTTTACCCTTAAGCTTACCCTTACCCTTACCCTTACCCTTACCCTTACCCTCACCCTCACCCTTACCCTTACCCTTGCTTATACCCTTAAGCTTACCCTTACCCTTACCCTTACCCTTACCCTTACCCTTACCCTTACCCTTACCCTTACCCTTACCCTTGCTTTTACCCTTAGGCTTACCCTTACCTTTACCCTTACCCTTACCCTTACCCTTACCCTTACCCTTACCCTTACCCTTACCCTTGCTTTTACCCTTAAGCTTACCCTTACCCTTACCCTTACCCTTACCCTTACCCTTACCCTAACCCTTATCCTTGCTTTTACCCTTTAGCTTACCCTTACCCTTACCCTTACCCTTACCCTTACCCTTACCCTTACCCTTACCCTTACCCTTACCCTTACCCTTACCCTTACCCTTACCCTTACCCTTACCCTTACCCTTGCTTTTACCCTTAAGCTTACCCTTACCCTTACCCTTACCCTTACCCTTACCCTTACCCTTACCCTTACCCTTACCCTTACCCTTACCCTTACCCTTGCTTTTACCCTTAAGCTTACCCTTACCCTTACCCTTACCCTTACCCTTACCCTTGCTTTTACCCTTAGGCTTACCCTTACCTTTACCCTTACCCTTACCCTTACCCTTACCCTTACCCTTACCCTTACCCTTACCCTTACCCTTACCCTTGCTTTTACCCTTAAGCTTACCCTTACCCTTACCCTTACCCTTACCCTTGCTTTTACCCTTAAGCTTACCCTTACCCTTACCCTTACCCTTACCCTTACCCTTGCTTTTACCCTTAGGCTTACCCTCACCCTTACCCTTACCCTTACCCTTGCTTTTACCCTTAAGCTTACCCTTACCCTTACCCTTACTCTTACCCTTACCCTTACCCTTACCCTTACCCTTACCCTTACCCTTACCCTTACCCTTACCCTTACCCTTACCCTTACCCTTACCCTTACCCTTACCCTTACCCTTACCCTTGCTTTCACCCTTAGGCTTACCCTTACCTTTACCCTTACCCTAACCCTTACCCTTACCCTTACCCTTACCCTTACCCTTACCCTTTCTTTTACCCTTAAGCTTACCCTTACCCTTACCCTTACCCTTACCCTTACCCTTACCCTTACCCTTGCTTTTACCCTTAAGCTTACCCTTACCCTTACCCTTACCCTTACCCTTACCCTAACCCTTACCCTTACCCTTACCCTTACCCTTACCCTTACCCTTACCCTTGCTTTTACCCTTAAGCTTACCCTTACCCTTACCCTTACCCTTACCCTTACCCTTACCCTTACCCTAACCCTTACCCTTGCTTTTACCCTTAAGCTTACCCTTACCCTTACCCTTACCCTTACCCTTACCCTTACCTTTACCCTTATCCTAACCCTTACCCTTACCCTTACCCTTACCCTTGCCCTTACCCTTACCCTTACCCTTACCCTTGCTTTTACCCTTAAGCTTACCCTTACCCTTACCCTTACCCTTACCCTTACCCTTACCCTTACCCTTGCTTTAACCCTTAAGCTTACCCTTACCCTTACCCTTACCCTTACCCTTACCCTTACCCTTACCCTTACCCTTGCTTTTACCCTTAGGCTTACCCTTGCCTTTACCCTTACCCTTACCCTTACCCTTACCCTTACCCTTACCCTTACCCTTGCTTTTACCCTTAAGCTTACCCTTACCCTTACCCTTACCCTTACCCTTACCCTTACCCTGCTTTTACCCTTAAGCTTACCCTTACCCTTACCCTTACCCTTACCCTTACCCTTGCTTTTACCCTTAGGCTTACCCTTACCCTTACCCTTACCCTTGCTTTTACCCTTAAGCTTACCCTTACCCTTACCCTTACTCTTACCCTTACCCTTACCCTTACCCTTACCCTTACCCTTACCCTTACCCTTACCCTTGCTTTTACCCTTAGGCTTACCCTTACCTTTACCCTTACCCTAACCCTTACCCTTACCCTTACCCTTACCCTTACCCTTGCTTTTACCCTTAAGCTTACCCTTACCCTTACCCTTACCCTTACCCTTACCCTTACCCTTACCCTTGCTTTTACCCTTAAGCTTACCCTTACCCTTACCCTTACCCTTACCCTTACCCTTACCCTTACCCTTACCCTTACCCTTGCTTTTACCCTTAAGCTTACCCTTACCCTTACCCTTACCCTTACCCTTACCCTTACCCTTACCCTTACCCTTACCCTTATCCTTGCTTTTACCCTTAGGCTTACCCTTACCTTTACCCTTACCCTTACCCTTACCCTTACCCTTACCCTTGCTTTTACCCTTAAGCTTACCCTTACCCTTACCCTTACCCTTACCCTTAAGCTTACCCTTACCCTTACCCTTACCCTTACCCTTACCCTTACCCTTACCCTTACCCTTACCCTTACCCTTACCCTTACCCTTACCCTTACCCTTACCCTTACCCTTGCTTTTACCCTTAAGCTTACCCTTACCCTTACCCTTACCCTTACCCTTACCCTTGCTTTTACCCTTAAGCTTACCCTTACCCTTACCCTTACCCTTACCCTTAAGCTTTCCCTTACCCTTACCATTACCCTTACCCTTACCCTTACCCTTACCCTTACCCTTACCCTTGCTTTTACCCTTAAGCTTACCCTTACCCTTACCCTTACCCTTACCCTTAAGCTTACCCTTACCCTTACCCTTACCCTTACCCTCACCCTTACCCTTACCCTTGCTTTTACCCTTGAGCTTACCCTTACACTTACCCTTACCCTTACCCTTAAGCTTACCCTTACCTTTACCCTTACCCTTACCCTTACCCTTACCCTTGCTTTTACCCTTAAGCTTACCCTTACCCTTACCCTTACCCTTAAGCTTACCCTTACCCTTACCCTCACCCTTACCCTTACCCTTAACCTTACTTTTACCCTTACCCTTACCCTTGCTTTTACCCTTAAGCTTACCCTTACCCTTACCCTTACCCTTACCCTTGCTTTTACCCTTAAGCTTACCCTTACCCTTACCCTTACCCTTACCCTTAAGCTTACCCTTACCCTTACCCTTACCCTTACCCTTACCCTTACCCTTACCCTTACCCTTACCCTTACCCTTACCCTTACCCTTACCCTTGCTTTTACCCTTAAGCTTACCCTTACCCTTACCCTTAACCTTACCCTTACCCTTACCCTTACCCTTACCCTTACACTTGCTTTTACCCTTAGGCTTACCCTTACCTTTACCCTTACCCTTACCCTTACCCTTACCCTTACCCTTACCCTTACCCTTACCCTTACCCTTACCCTTACCTTTACCCTTACCCTTGCTTTTACCCTTAAGCTTACCCTTACCCTTACCCTTACCCTTACCCTTACCCTTACTCTTGCTTTTACCCTTAAGCTTACCCTTACCCTTACCCTTACCCTTACCCTTACCCTTGCTTTTACCCTTAGGCTTACCCTTACCCTTTCCCTTACCCTTACCCTTGCTTTTACCCTTAAGCTTACCCTTACCCTTACCCTTACCCTTAACCTTACCCTTACCCTTACCCTTACCCTTACCCTTACCCTTACCCTTACCCTTACCCTTACCCTTACCCTTACCCTAACCCTTACCCTTACCCTTACCCTTACCCTTACCCTTGCTTTTACCCTTAGGCTTACCCTTACCTTTACCCTTACCCTCACCCTTACCCTTACTCTTACCCTTGCTTTTACCCTTAAGCTTACCCTTACCCTTACCCTTACCCTTACCTTTACCCTTACTCTTACCCTTACCCTTACCCTTACCCTTACCCTTGCTTTTACCCTTAAGCTTACCCTTACCCTTACCCTTACCCTTACCCTTACCCTTACCCTTACCCTTACCCTTACCCTCACCCTTGCTTTTATCCTTAAGCTTACCCTTACCCTTACCCTTACCCTTACCCTTACCCTTACCCTTGCTTTTACCCTTAAGCTTACCCTTACCCTTACCCTTACCCTTACCCTTACCCTTGCTTTTACCCTTAGGCTTACCCTTACCCTTACCCTTACCCTTACTCTTGCTTTTACCCTTAAGCTTACCCTTACCCTTACCCTTACCCTTACTCTTACCCTTACCCTTACCCTTACCCTTACCCTTGCTTTTAGCCTTAGGCTTACCCTTACCTTTACCCTTACCCTTACCCTTACCCTTACCCTTACCCTTACCCTTACCCTTACCCTTACCCTTGCTTTTACCCTTAAGCTAACCCTTACCCTTACCCTTACCCTTACCCTTACCCTTAACCTTACCTTACCCTTGCTTTTACCCTTAAGCTCACCCTTACCCTTACCCTTACCCTTACTCTTACACTTACCCTTACCCTGACCCTTACCCTTGCTTTTACCCTTAAGCTTACCCTTACCCTTACCCTTACCCTTACCCTTACCCTTAAGCTTACCCTTACCCTTACCCTTACCCTAACCCTTACCCTTACCCTTACCCTTGCTTTTACCCTTAAGCTTACCCTTACCCTTACCCTTACCCTTACCCTTACCCTTGCTTTTACCCTTAAGCTTACCCTTACCCTTACCCTTACCCTTACCCTTAAGCTTACCCTTACCCTTACCCTTACCCTTATCCTTACCCTTACCCTTACCCTTGCTTTTACCCTTAAGCTTACACTTACCCTTACCCTTACCCTTACCCTAACCCTTACCCTTAACCTTACCCTTACCCTTACCCTTACCCTTACCCTTACCCTTACACTTGCTTTTACCCTTAGGCTTACCCTTACCTTCACCCTTACCATTACCCTTACCCTTACCCTTACCCTTACCCTTACCCTTGCTTTTACCCTTAAGCTTACCCTTACCCTTACCCTTACCCTTACCCTTACCCTTACCCTTACCCTTACCCTTACCCTTACCCTTACCCTTGCTTTTACCCTTAAGCTTACCCTTACCCTTACCCTTACCCTTACCCTTACCCTTACCCTTACCCTTACCCTTACCCTTACCCTTACCCTTGCTTTTACCCTTAAGCTTACCCTTACCCTTACCCTTACTCTTACCCTTACCCCTACCCTTAACCTTACCCTTGCTTTTACCCTTAAGCTTACCCTTACCCTTACCTTTCCCTTACCCTTACCCTTACCCTTACCCTTACCCTTACCCTTACCCTTACCCTTACCCTTACCCTTACCCTTACCCTTACCCTTACCCTTACCCTTGCTTTTACCCTTAGGCTTACCCTTACCTTTAGCCTTACCCTTACCCTTACCCTTACCCTTACCCTTACCCTTACCCTTACCCTTACCCTTACCCTTGCTTTTACCCTTAAGCTTACCCTTACCCTTACCCTTACCCTTACCCTTACCCTTGCTTTTACCCTTAAGCTTACCCTAACCCTTACCCTTACCCTTACACTTACCCTTGCTTTTACCCTTAGGCTTACCCTTACCCTTACCCTTACCCTTACCCTTAAGCTTACCCTTACCCTTACCCTTACCCTTACCCTTACCCTTACCCTTACCCTTACCCTTACCCTTACCCTTACCCTTACCCTTGCTTTTACCCTTAAGCTTACCCTTACCCTTACCCGTACCCTTACCCTTACCCTTACCCTTGCTTTGACCCTTAGGCTTACCCTTACCTTTACCCTTACCCTTACCCTTACCCTTACCCTTACCCTTACCCTTACCCTTACCCTTACCCTTACCCTTACCCTTACCCTTACCCTTGCTTTTACCCTTAAGCTTACCCTTACCCTTACCCTTACCCTTACCCTTACCCTTACCCTTACCCTTACCCTTACCCTTACCCTTACCCTTGCTTTTACCCTTAAGCTTACCCTTACCCTTACCCTTACCCTTACCCTTACCCTTGCTTTTACCCTTAGGCTTACCCTCACCCTTACCCTTACCCTTACCCTTGCTTTTACCCTTAAGCTTACCCTTACCCTTACCCTTACCCTTACCCTTACCCTTACCCTTACCCTTACCCTTACCCTTACCCTTACCCTTACCCTTGCTTTTACCCTTAGGCTTAACCTTACCTTTATCCTTACCCTTACCCTTACCCTTACCCTTACCCTTACCCTTACCCTTACCCTTACCCTTACCCTTACCCTTACTCTTACCCTTGCTTTTACCCTTAAGCTTACCCTTACCCTTACCCTTACCCTTACCCTTACCCTTACTCTTACCCTTACCCTTACCCTTACCCTTGCTTTTACCCTTAAGCTTACCCTTACCCTTACCCTTACCCTTACCCTTACCCTTACCCTTACCCTTACCCTTACCCTTACCCTTACCCTTACCCTTACCCTTACCCTTACCCTTACCCTTACCCTTGCTTTTACCCTTAAGCTTACCCTTACCCTTACCCTTACTCTTACCCTTACCCTTACCCTTGCTTTTACCCTTAAGCTTACCCTTACCCTTACCCTTACCCTTACCCTTACCCTTACCCTTACCCTTACCCTTGCTTTTACCCTTAAGCTTACCCTTACCCTTACCCTTACCCTTACCCTTACCCTTACCCTTGCTTTGACCCTTAGGCTTACCCTTACCTTTACCCTTACCCTTACCCTTACCCTTACCCTTACCCTTACCCTTACCCTTACCCTTACCCTTACCCTTACCCTTACCCTTGCTTTTACCCTTAAGCTTACCCTTACCCTTACCCTTACCCTTACCCTTACCCTTACCCTTACCCTTACCCTTACCCTTACCCTTGCTTTTACCCTTAAGCTTACCCTTACCCTTACCCTTACCCTTACCCTTACCCTTGCTTTTACCCTTAGGCTTACCCTCACCCTTACCCTTACCCTTACCCTTGCTTTTACCCTTAAGCTTACCCTTACCCTTACCCTTACCCTTACCCTTACCCTTACCCTTACCCTTACCCTTACCCTTACCTTTACCCTTACCCTTGCTTTTACCCTTAGGCTTAACCTTACCTTTATCCTTCCCTTACCCTTACCCTTACCCTTACCCTTACCCTTACCCTTACCCTTACCCTTACTCTTACCCTTGCTTTTACCCTTAAGCTTACCCTTACCCTTACCCTTACCCTTACCCTTACCCTTACCCTTGCCCTTACCCTTGCTTTTACCCTTAGGCTTACCCTTACCCTTACCCTTACCCTTACCCTAACCCTAACCCTTACCCTTAACCTTACCCTTACCCTTACCCTTACCCTTACCCTTGCTTCTACCCTTAGGCTTACCCTTACCTTTACCCTTACCATTACCCTTACCCTTACCCTTACCCTTACCCTTACCCTTACCCTTACCCTTGCTTTTACCCTTAGGCTTACCCTTACCCTTACCCTTACCCTTACCCTTACCCTTACCCTTACCCTTACCCTTACCCTTACCCTTACCCTTACCCTTGCTTTTACCCTTAAGCTTACCCTTACCCTTACCCTTACCCTTACCCTTACCCTTACCCTTACCCTTACCCTTACCCTCACCCTTGCTTTTATCCTTAAGCTTACCCTTACCCTTACCCTTACCCTTACCCTTACCCTTACCCTTGCTTTTACCCTTAAGCTTACCCTTACCCTTACCCTTACCCTTACCCTTACCCTTGCTTTTACCCTTAGGCTTACCCTTACCCTTACCCTTACCCTTACTCTTGCTTTTACCCTTAAGCTTACCCTTACCCTTACCCTTACCCTTACTCTTACCCTTACCCTTACCCTTACCCTTACCCTTGCTTTTAGCCTTAGGCTTACCCTTACCTTTACCCTTACCCTTACCCTTACCCTTACCCTTACCCTTACCCTTACCCTTACCCTTACCCTTGCTTTTACCCTTAAGCTAACCCTTACCCTTACCCTTACCCTTACCCTTACCCTTAACCTTACCTTACCCTTGCTTTTACCCTTAAGCTCACCCTTACCCTTACCCTTACCCTTACTCTTACACTTACCCTTACCCTGACCCTTACCCTTGCTTTTACCCTTAAGCTTACCCTTACCCTTACCCTTACCCTTACCCTTACCCTTAAGCTTACCCTTACCCTTACCCTTACCCTAACCCTTACCCTTACCCTTACCCTTGCTTTTACCCTTAAGCTTACCCTTACCCTTACCCTTACCCTTACCCTTACCCTTGCTTTTACCCTTAAGCTTACCCTTACCCTTACCCTTACCCTTACCCTTAAGCTTACCCTTACCCTTACCCTTACCCTTATCCTTACCCTTACCCTTACCCTTGCTTTTACCCTTAAGCTTACACTTACCCTTACCCTTACCCTTACCCTAACCCTTACCCTTAACCTTACCCTTACCCTTACCCTTACCCTTACCCTTACCCTTACACTTGCTTTTACCCTTAGGCTTACCCTTACCTTCACCCTTACCATTACCCTTACCCTTACCCTTACCCTTACCCTTACCCTTGCTTTTACCCTTAAGCTTACCCTTACCCTTACCCTTACCCTTACCCTTACCCTTACCCTTACCCTTACCCTTACCCTTACCCTTACCCTTGCTTTTACCCTTAAGCTTACCCTTACCCTTACCCTTACCCTTACCCTTACCCTTACCCTTACCCTTACCCTTACCCTTACCCTTACCCTTGCTTTTACCCTTAAGCTTACCCTTACCCTTACCCTTACTCTTACCCTTACCCCTACCCTTAACCTTACCCTTGCTTTTACCCTTAAGCTTACCCTTACCCTTACCTTTCCCTTACCCTTACCCTTACCCTTACCCTTACCCTTACCCTTACCCTTACCCTTACCCTTACCCTTACCCTTACCCTTACCCTTACCCTTACCCTTGCTTTTACCCTTAGGCTTACCCTTACCTTTAGCCTTACCCTTACCCTTACCCTTACCCTTACCCTTACCCTTACCCTTACCCTTACCCTTACCCTTGCTTTTACCCTTAAGCTTACCCTTACCCTTACCCTTACCCTTACCCTTACCCTTGCTTTTACCCTTAAGCTTACCCTAACCCTTACCCTTACCCTTACACTTACCCTTGCTTTTACCCTTAGGCTTACCCTTACCCTTACCCTTACCCTTACCCTTAAGCTTACCCTTACCCTTACCCTTACCCTTACCCTTACCCTTACCCTTACCCTTACCCTTACCCTTACCCTTACCCTTACCCTTGCTTTTACCCTTAAGCTTACCCTTACCCTTACCCGTACCCTTACCCTTACCCTTACCCTTGCTTTGACCCTTAGGCTTACCCTTACCTTTACCCTTACCCTTACCCTTACCCTTACCCTTACCCTTACCCTTACCCTTACCCTTACCCTTACCCTTACCCTTACCCTTACCCTTGCTTTTACCCTTAAGCTTACCCTTACCCTTACCCTTACCCTTACCCTTACCCTTACCCTTACCCTTACCCTTACCCTTACCCTTACCCTTGCTTTTACCCTTAAGCTTACCCTTACCCTTACCCTTACCCTTACCCTTACCCTTGCTTTTACCCTTAGGCTTACCCTCACCCTTACCCTTACCCTTACCCTTGCTTTTACCCTTAAGCTTACCCTTACCCTTACCCTTACCCTTACCCTTACCCTTACCCTTACCCTTACCCTTACCCTTACCCTTACCCTTACCCTTGCTTTTACCCTTAGGCTTAACCTTACCTTTATCCTTACCCTTACCCTTACCCTTACCCTTACCCTTACCCTTACCCTTACCCTTACCCTTACTCTTACCCTTGCTTTTACCCTTAAGCTTACCCTTACCCTTACCCTTACCCTTACCCTTACCCTTACTCTTACCCTTACCCTTACCCTTACCCTTGCTTTTACCCTTAAGCTTACCCTTACCCTTACCCTTACCCTTACCCTTACCCTTACCCTTACCCTTACCCTTACCCTTACCCTTACCCTTACCCTTACCCTTACCCTTACCCTTACCCTTACCCTTGCTTTTACCCTTAAGCTTACCCTTACCCTTACCCTTACTCTTACCCTTACCCTTACCCTTGCTTTTACCCTTAAGCTTACCCTTACCCTTACCCTTACCCTTACCCTTACCCTTACCCTTACCCTTACCCTTGCTTTTACCCTTAAGCTTACCCTTACCCTTACCCTTACCCTTACCCTTACCCTTACCCTTGCTTTGACCCTTAGGCTTACCCTTACCTTTACCCTTACCCTTACCCTTACCCTTACCCTTACCCTTACCCTTACCCTTACCCTTACCCTTACCCTTACCCTTACCCTTGCTTTTACCCTTAAGCTTACCCTTACCCTTACCCTTACCCTTACCCTTACCCTTACCCTTACCCTTACCCTTACCCTTACCCTTGCTTTTACCCTTAAGCTTACCCTTACCCTTACCCTTACCCTTACCCTTACCCTTGCTTTTACCCTTAGGCTTACCCTCACCCTTACCCTTACCCTTACCCTTGCTTTTACCCTTAAGCTTACCCTTACCCTTACCCTTACCCTTACCCTTACCCTTACCCTTACCCTTACCCTTACCCTTACCCTTACCCTTACCCTTGCTTTTACCCTTAGGCTTAACCTTACCTTTATCCTTCCCTTACCCTTACCCTTACCCTTACCCTTACCCTTACCCTTACCCTTACCCTTACTCTTACCCTTGCTTTTACCCTTAAGCTTACCCTTACCCTTACCCTTACCCTTACCCTTACCCTTACCCTTGCCCTTACCCTTGCTTTTACCCTTAGGCTTACCCTTACCCTTACCCTTACCCTTACCCTAACCCTAACCCTTACCCTTAACCTTACCCTTACCCTTACCCTTACCCTTACCCTTGCTTCTACCCTTAGGCTTACCCTTACCTTTACCCTTACCATTACCCTTACCCTTACCCTTACCCTTACCCTTACCCTTACCCTTACCCTTGCTTTTACCCTTAGGCTTACCCTTACCCTTACCCTTACCCTTACCCTTACCCTTACCCTTACCCTTACCCTTACCCTTACCCTTACCCTTACCCTTGCTTTTACCCTTAAGCTTACCCTTACCCTTACCCTTACCCTTACCCTTACCCTTACCCTTACCCTTACCCTTACCCTTACCCTTACCCTTACCCTTACCCTTACCCTTACCCTTGCTTTTACCCTTAAGCTTACCCTTACCCTTACCCTTACTCTTACCCTTACCCTTACCCTTGCTTTTACCCTTAAGCTTACCCTTACCCTTACCCTTACCCTTACCCTTACCCTTACCCTTACCCTTACCCTTGCTTTTACCCTTAAGCTTACCCTTACCCTTACCCTTACCCTTACCCTTACCCTTACCCTTGCTTTGACCCTTAGGCTTACCCTTACCTTTACCCTTACCCTTACCCTTACCCTTACCCTTACCCTTACCCTTACCCTTACCCTTACCCTTACCCTTACCCTTACCCTTGCTTTTACCCTTAAGCTTACCCTTACCCTTACCCTTACCCTTACCCTTACCCTTACCCTTACCCTTACCCTTGCTTTTACCCTTAAGCTTACCCTTACCCTTACCCTTACCCTTACCCTTACCCTTGCTTTTACCCTTAGGCTTACCCTCACCCTTACCCTTACCCTTACCCTTGCTTTTACCCTTAAGCTTACCCTTACCCTTACCCTTACCCTTACCCTTACCCTTACCCTTACCCTTACCCTTACCCTTACCCTTACCCTTACCCTTGCTTTTACCCTTAGGCTTAACCTTACCTTTATCCTTACCCTTACCCTTACCCTTACCCTTACCCTTACCCTTACCCTTACCCTTACCCTTACTCTTACCCTTGCTTTTACCCTTAAGCTTACCCTTACCCTTACCCTTACCCTTACCCTTACCCTTACCCTTGCTTTTACCCTTAAGCTTACCCTTACCCTTACCCTTACCCTTACCCTCACCCTTGCCCTTACCCTTACCCTTGCTTATACCCTTAAGCTTACCCTTACCCTTACCCTTACCCTTACCCTTACCCTTACCCTTACCCTTACCCTTACCCTTACCCTTGCTTTTACCCTTAGGCTTACCCTTACCTTTACCCTTACCCTTACCCTTACCCTTACCCTTACCCTTACCCTTACCTTTACCCTTACCCTTACCCTTACCCTTACCCTTACCCTTACCCTTACCCTTACCCTTACCCTTACCCTTACCCTTGCTTTTACCCTTAAGCTTACCCTTACCCTTACCCTTACCCTTACCCTTACCCTTACCCTTACCCTTACCCTTACCCTTACCCTTACCCTTGCTTTCACCCTTAAGCTTACCCTTACCCTTACCCTTACCCATACCCTTTCCCTTACCCTTACCCTTACCCTTACCCTTGCTTTTACCCTAAGGCTTACCCTTACCTTTACCCTTACCCTTACCCTTACCCTTGCTTTTACCCTTAAGCTTACACTTACCCTTACCCTTACCCTTACCCTTACCCTTACCCTTGCTTTTACCCTTAAGCTTACCCTTACCCTTACCCTTACCCTTACCCTTACCCTTACCCTTACCCTTACCCTTACCCTTGCTTTTACCCTTACCCTTACCCTTGCTTTTACCCTTAGGCTTACCCTTACCCTTACCCTTACCCTTACCATTACCCTTACCCTTACCCTTGCTTTTACCCTTAAGCTTACCCTTACCCTTACCCTTACCCTTACCCTTACCTTTACCCTTACCCTTACCCTTACCCTTACCCTTGCTTTTACCCTTAAGCTTACCCTTACCCTTACCCTTACCCTTACCCTTACCCTTACCCTTACCCTTACCCTTACCCTTACCCTTACCCTTACCCTTACCCTTACCCTTACCCTTACCCTTACCCTTGCTTTTACCCTTAAGCTTACCCTTACCCTTACCCTTACCCTTACCCTTACCCTTACCCTTACCCTTACCCTTACCCTTACCCTTACCCTTAAGCTTACCCTTACCCTTACCCTTACCCTTACCCTTACCCTTACCCTTACCCTTACCCTTACCCTTACCCTTACCCTTACCCTTACCCATACCCTTGCTTTTACCCTTAGGCTTACCCTTACCTTTACCCTTACCCTTACCCTTACCCTTACCCTTACCCTTACCCTTACCCTTACCCTTGCTTTTACCCTTAAGCTTACCCTTACCCTTACCCTTACCCTTACCCTTACCCTTGCTTTCACCCTTAGGCTTACCCTTACCCTTACCCTTACCCTTACCCTTACCCTTACCCTTACCCTTACCCTTACCCTTACCCTTACCCTTACCCTTACCCTCACCCTTGCTTTTACCCTTAAGCTTACCCTTACCCTTACCCTTACCCTTACCCTTACCCTTACCCTTACCCTTACCCTTACCCTTACCCTTACCCTTACCCTTACCCTTACCCTTACCCTTACCCTTGCTTTTACCCTTAGGCTTACCCTTACCTTTACCCTTACCCTTACCCTTACCCTTACCCTTACCCTTACCCTTACCCTTGCTTTTACCCTTAAGCTTACCCTTACCCTTACCCTTACCCTTACCCTTGCTTTTACCCTTAAGCTTACCCTTACCCTTACCCTTACCCTTACCCTTACCCTTACCCTTACCCTTACCCTTACCCTTACCCTTGCTTTTACCCTTAAGCTTACCCTTACCCTTACCCTTACCCTTACCCTTACCCTTACCCTTACCCTTGCTTTTACCCTTAAGCTTACCCTTACCCTTACCCTTACCCTTACCCTTACCCTTACCCTTACCCTTACCCTTACCCTTACCCTTACCCTTACCCTTACCCTTACCCTTACCCTTGCTTTTACCCTTAGGCTTACCCTTACCTTTACCCTTACCCTTACCCTTACCCTTACCCTTTTTCTTACCCTTACCCTTACCCTTGCTTTTACCCTTAAGCTTACCCTTACCCTTACCCTTACCCTTACCCTTGCTTTTACCCTTAAGCTTACCCTTACCCTTACCCTTACTCTTACCCTTACCCTTGCTTTTACCCTTAGGCTTACCCTTACCCTTACCCTTACCCTTACCCTTGCTTTTACCCTTAAGCTTACCCTTACACTTACCCTTACCCTTACCCTTACCCTTACCCTTACCCTTACCCTTACCCTTACCCTTACCCTTACCCTTACCCTTACCCTTACCCTTACCCTTGCTTTTACCCTTAGGCTTACCCTTACCTTTACCCTTACCCTTACCCTTACCCTTACCCTTACCCTTACCCTTACCCTTACCCTTACCCTTACCCTTACCCTTGCTTTTACCCTTAAGCTAACCCTTACCCTTACCCTTACCCTTACCCTTACCCTTACCCTCACCCTTGCTTTTACCCTTAAGCTTACCCTTACCCTTACCCTTACCCTTACCCTTACCCTTACCCTCACCCTCACCCTTACCCTTACCCTTACCCTTGCTTATACCCTTAAGCTTACCCTTACCCTTACCCTTACCCTTACCCTTACCCTTACCCTTACCCTTACCCTTACCCTTACCCTTACCCTTACCCTTACCCTTACCCTTGCTTTTACCCTTAGGCTTACGCTTACCTTTACCCTTACCCTTACCCTTACCCTTACCCTTACCCTTACCCTTACCCTTGCTTTTACCCTTAAGCTTACCCTTACCCTTACCCTTACCCTTACCCTTACCCTTGCTTTTACCCTTTAGCTTACCCTTACCCTTACCCTTACCCTTACCCTTACCCTTACCCTTACCCTTACCCTTACACTTACCCTTACCCTTACCCTTACCCTTACCCTTGCTTTTACCCATTAGCTTACCCTTACCCTTACCCTTACCCTTACCCTTACCCTTACCCTTACCCTTACCCTTACCCTTACCCTTACCCTTACCCTTGCTTTTACCCTTAAGCTTACCCTTACCCTTACCCTTACCCTTACCCTTACCCTTACCCTTGCTTTTACCCTTAGGCTTACCCTTACCTTTACCCTTACCCTTACCCTTACCCTTACCCTTACCCTTACCCTTACCCTCACCCTTGCTTTTACCCTTAATCTTACCCTTACCCTTACCCTTACCCTTACCCTTGCTTTTACCCTTAAGCTTACCCTTACCCTTACCCTTACCCTTACCCTTACCCTTGCTTTTACCCTTAGGCTTACCCTTACCCTTACCCTCACCCTTACCCTTGCTTTTACCCTTAAGCTTACCCTTACCCTTACTCTTACCCTTACCCTTACCCTTACCCTTACCCTTACCCTTACCCTTACCCTTACCCTTACCCTTACCCTTACCCTTACCCTTAACCTTACCCTTACCCTTACCCTTGCTTTTACCCTTAGGCTTACCCTTACCTTTACCCTTACCCTAACCCTTACCCTTACCCTTACCCTTACCCTTACCCTTGCTTTTACCCTTAAGCTTACCCTTACCCTTACCCTTACCCTTACCCTTACCCTTACCCTTACCCTTGCTTTTACCCTTAAGCTTACCCTTACCCTTACCCTTACCCTTACCCTTACCCTTACCCTTACCCTTACCCTTACCCTTACCCTTACCCTTACCCTTACCCTTACCCTTGCTTTTACCCTTAAGCTTACCCTTACCCTTACCCTTACCCTTACCCTTACCCTTACCCTTACCCTTACCCTTACCCTTACCCTTACCCTTACCCTTACCCTTACCCATACCCTTGCTTTTACCCTTAGGCTTACCCTTACCTTTACCCTTACCCTTACCCTTACCCTTACCCTTACCCTTACCCTTACCCTTGCTTTTACCCTTAAGCTTACCCTTACCCTTACCCTTACCCTTACCCTTACCCTTGCTTTTACCCTTAGGCTTACCCTTACCCTTACCCTTACCCTTACCCTTACCCTTACCCTTACCCTTACCCTTACCCTTACCCTTACCCTTACCCTTACCCTCACACTTGCTTTTACCCTTAAGCTTACCCTTACCCTTACCCTTACCCTTACCCTTACCCTTACCCTTACCCTTACCCTTACCCTTACCCTTACCCTTACCCTTACCCTTGCTTTTACCCTTAGGCTTACCCTTACCTTTACCCTTACCCTTACCCTTACCCTTACCCTTACCCTTACCCTTGCTTTTACCCTTAAGCTTTCCCTTACCCTTACCCTTACCCTTACCCTTGCTTTTACCCTTAAGCTTACCCTTACCCTTACCCTTACCCTTACCCTTACCCTTACCCTTACCCTTACCCTTACCCTTGCTTTTACCCTTAAGCTTACCCTTACCCTTACCCTTACCCTTACCTTTACCCTTACCCTTGCTTTTACCCTTAAGCTTACCCTTACCCTTACCCTTACCCTTACCCTTACCCTTACCCTTACCCTTACCCTTACCCTTACCCTTACCCTTACCCTTACCCTTACCCTTACCCTTGCTTTTACCCTTAGGCTTACCCTTACCTTTACCCTTACCCTTACCCTTACCCTTACCCTTACCCTTACCCTTGCTTTTACCCTTAAGCTTACCCTTACCCTTACCCTTACCCTTACCCTTACCCTTGCTTTTACCCTTAAGCTTACCCTTACCCTTACCCTTACCCTTACCCTTACCCTTGCTTTCACCCTTAGGCTTACCCTTACCCTCACCCTTGCTTTTACCCTTAAGCTTACCCTTACACTTACCCTTACCCTTACCCTTACCCTTACCCTTACCCTTACCCTTACCCTTACCCTTACCCTTACCCTTACCCTTAACCTTACCCTTGCTTTTACCCTTAGGCTTACCCTTACCTTTACCCTTACCCTTACCCTTACCCTTAACCTTACCCTTACCCTTACCCTTACCCTTACCCTTACCCTTACCCTTGCTTTTACCCTTAAGCTCACCCTTACCCTTACCCTTACCCTTACACTTACCCTTACCCTTACCCTTACCCTTACCATTACCCTTGCTTTTACCCTTAAGCTTACCCTTACCCTTACCCTTACCCTTACCCTTACCCTTACCCTAACCCTTACCCTTGCTTTTACCCTTTAGCTTACCCTTACCCTTACCCTTACCCTTACCCTTACCCTTACCCTTGCTTATACCCTTGAACTTACCCTTACCCTTACCCTTACCCTTACCCTTACCCTTACCCTTACCCTTACCCTTACCCTTACCCTTACCCTTACCCTTACCCTTACCCTTGCTTTTACCCTTAGGCTTACCCTTACCTTTACCCTTACCCTTACCCTTACCCTTACCCTTACCCTTACCCTTACCATTACCCTTGCTTTTACCCTTAAGCTTACCCTTACCCTTACCCTTACCCTTACCCTTACCCTTACCCTAACCCTTACCCTTGCTTTTACCCTTTAGCTTACCCTTATCCTTACCCTTACCCTTACCCTTACCCTTACCCTTACCCTTACCCTTACCCTTACACTTACCCTTACCCTTACCCTTACCCTTACCCTTGCTTTTACCCTTAAGCTTACCCTTACCCTTACCCTTACCCTTACCCTTACCCTTACCCTTACCCTTACCCTTACCCTTACCCTTACCCTTGCTTTTACCCTTAAGCTTACCCTTACCCTTACCCTTACCCTTACCCTTACCCTTACCCTTGCTTTTACCCTTAGGCTTACCCTTACCTTTACCCTTACCCTTACCCTTACCCTTACCCTTACCCTTACCCTTACCCTTACCCTTACCCTTGCTATTACCCTTAAGCTTACCCTTACCCTTACCCTTACCCTTACCCTTGCTTTTACCCTTAAGCTTACCCTTACCCTTACCCTTACCCCTACCCTTACCCTTGCTTTTACCCTTAGGCTTACCCTTACCCTTACCCTTACCCTTACCCTTGCTTTTACCCTTAAGCTTACCCTTACCCTTACCCTTACTCTTACCCTTACCCTTACCCTTACACTTACCCTTACCCTTACCCTTACCCTTACCCTTACCCTTACCCTTGCTTTTACCCTTAGGCTTACCCTTACCTTTACCCTTACCCTAACCCTTACCCTTACCCTTACCCTTACCCTTACCCTTGCTTTTACCCTTAAGCTTACCCTTACCCTTACCCTTACCCTTACCCTTACCCTTTCCCTTACCCTTGCTTTTACCCTTAAGCTTACCCTTACCCTTACCCTTACCCTTACCCTTACCCTTACCCTTACCCTTACCCTTACCCTTACCCTTACCCTTACCCTTGCTTTTACCCTTAAGCTTACCCTTACCCTTACCCTTACCCTTACCCTTACCCTTACCCTTACCCTTACCCTTACCCTTACCCTTGCTTTTCCCTTGCTTTTACCCTTAAGCTTACCCTTACCATTACCCTTACTCTTACCCTTACCCTTACCCTTACCCTTACCCTTGCTTTTACCCTTAAGCTTACCCTTACCCTTACCTTTACCCTTACCCTTACCCTTACCCTTACCCTTACCCTTACCCTTACCCTTACCCTTACCCTTACCCTTACCCTTACCCTTACCCTTACCCTTACCCTTACCCTTGCTTTTACCCTTAGGCTTACCCTTACCTTTAGCCTTACCCTTACCCTTACCCTTACCCTTACCCTTACCCTTACCCTTACCCTTACCTTAGCCTTACCCTTGCTTTTACCCTTAAGCTTACCCCTTACCCTTACCCTTACCCTTACCCTTGCTTTACCCTTAAGCTTACCCTAACCCTTACCCTTACCCTTACACTTACCCTTGCTTTTACCCTTAGGCTTACCCTTACCCTTACCCTTACCCTTACCCTTACCCTTACCCTTACCCTTACCCTTACCCTTACCCTTACCCTTACCCTTACCCTTACCCTTGCTTTTACCCTTAAGCTTACCCTTACCCTTACCCTTACCCTTACCCTTACCCTTACCCTTACCCTTACCCTTACCCTTACCCTTACCCTTACCTTTGACCCTTAGGCTTACCCTTACCTTTACCCTTACCCTTACCCTTACCCTTACCCTTACCCTTACCCTTACCCTTACCCTTACCCTTACCCTTACCCTTGCTTTTACCCTTAAGCTTACCCTTACCCTTACCCTTACCCTTACCCTTACCCTTACCCTTACCCTTACCCTTACCCTTACCCTTACCCTTGCTTTTACCCTTAAGCTTACCCTTACCCTTACCCTTACCCTTACCCTTACCCTTGCTTTTACCCTTAGGCTTACCCTCACCTTTACCCTTACCCTTACCCTTGCTTTTACCCTTAAGCTTACCCTTACCCTTACCCTTACCCTTACCCTTACCCTTCCCCTTACCCTTACCCTTACCCTTGCTTTTACCCTTAGGCTTAACCTTACCTTTATCCTTACCCTTACCCTTACCCTTACCCTTACCCTTACTCTTACCCTTGCTTTTACCCTTAAGCTTACCCTTACCCTTACCCTTACCCTTACCCTTACCCTTACCCTTACCCTTGCTTTTACCCTTAAGCTTACCCTTTCCCTTACCCTTACCCTTACCCTCACCCTTGCCCTTACCCTTACCCTTGCTTATACCCTTAAGCTTACCCTTACCCTTACCCTTACCCTTACCCTTACCCTTACCCTTACCCTTACCCTTACCCTTACCCTTACCCTTGCTTTTACCCTTAGGCTTACCCTTACCTTTACCCTTACCCTTACCTACCCTTACCCTTACCCTTACCCTTACCCTTACCTTTACCCTTACCCTTACCCTTACCCTTACCCTTACCCTTACCCTTACCCTTACCCTTACCCTTACCCTTACCCTTGCTTTTACCCTTAAGCTTACCCTTACCCTTACCCTTACCCTTACCCTTACCCTTACCCTTACCCTTACCCTTACCCTTACCCTTACCCTTACCCTTGCTTTTACCCTTAAGCTTACCCTTACCCTTACTCTTACCCTTACACTTTCCCTTACCCATACCCTTACCCTTACCCTTGCTTTTACCCTAAGGCTTACCCTTACCTTTACCCTTACCCTTACCCTTACCCTTGCTTTTACCCTTAAGCTTACACTTACCCTTACCCTTACCCTTACCCTTACCCTTACCCTTGCTTTTACCCTTAAGCTTACCCTTACCCTTACCCTTACCCTTCCCTTACCCTTACCCTTACCCTTACCCTTACCCTTACCTTGCTTTTACCCTACCCTTACCCTTGCTTTTACCCTTAGGCTTACCCTTACCCTTACCCTTACCCTTACCATTACCCTTACCCTTACCCTTGCTTTTACCCTTAAGCTTACCCTTACCCTTACCCTTACCCTTACCCTTACCTTTACCCTTACCCTTACCCTTACCCTTACCCTTGCTTTTACCCTTAAGCTTACCCTTACCCTTACCCTTACCCTTACCCTTACCCTTACCCTTACCCTTACCCTTACCCTTACCCTTACCTTACCCTTACCCTTACCCTTACCCTTGCTTTTACCCTTAAGCTTACCCTTACCCTTACCCTTACCCTAACCCTTACCCTTACCCTTACCCTTACCCTTACCCTTACCCTTACCCTTGCTTTTACCCTTAAGCTTACCCTTACCCTTACCCTTACCCTTACCCTTACCCTTACCCTTACCCTTACCCTTACCCTTACCCTTACCCTTACCCATACCCTTGCTTTTACCCTTAGGCTTACCCTTACCTTTACCCTTACCCTTACCCTTACCCTTACCCTTACCCTTACCCTTACCCTTACCCTTACCCTTGCTTTTACCCTTAAGCTTACCCTTACCCTTACCCTTACCCTTACCCTTACCCTTACCCTTGCTTTTACCCTTAGGCTTACCCTTACCCTTACCCTTACCCTTACCCTTACCCTTACCCTTACCCTTACCCTTGCTTTTACCCTTAAGCTTACCCTTACCCTTACCCTTACCCTTACCCTTACCCTTACCCTTACCCTTACCCTTGCTTTTACCCTTAAGCTTACCCTTACCCTTACCCTTACCCTTACCCTTACCCTTACCCTTACCCTTACCCTTGCTTTTACCCTTAAGCTAACCCTTACCCTTACCCTTACCCTTACCCTTACCCTTACCCTTACCCTTACCCTTACCCTTACCCTTACCCTTACCCTTACCCTTACCCTTACCCTTACCTTGCTTTTACCCTTAGGCTTACCCTTACCTTACCCTTACCCTTACCCTTACCCTTACCCTTACCCTTACCTTACCCTTACCCTTACCCTTGCTTTTACCCTTAAGCTTACCCTTACCCTTACCCTTACCCTTACCCTTACCCTTACCCTTGCTTTTACCCTTAAGCTTACCCTTACCCTTACCCTTACCCTTACCCTTGCTTTACCCTTAAGCTTACCCTTACCCTTACCCTTACCCTTACCCTTGCTTTTACCCTTAAGCTTACCCTTACCCTTACCCTTACCCTTACCCTTACCCTTACCCTTACCCTTACCCTTACCTTACCCTTGCTTTTACCCTTAAGCTTACCCTTACCCTTACCCTTACCCTTACCCTTACCCTTACCCTTACCCTTACCCTTACCCTTACCCTTGCTTTTACCCTTAAGCTTACCCTCACCCTTACCCTTACCCTTACCCTTACCCTTACCCTTACCCTTACCCTTACCCTTACCCTTACCCTTACCCTTGCTTTTACCCTTAGGCTTACCCTTACCTTTACCCTTACCCTTACCTTACCCTCCTTACCCTTACCCTTACCCTTACCCTTACCCTTACCCTTACCCTTGCTTTTACCCTTGAGCTTACCCTTACACTCACCCTTACCCTTACCCTTACCCTTACCCTTACCCTTACCCTTACCCTTACCCTTACCCTTACCCTTACCCTTACCCTTACCCTTGCTTTTAACCTTAGGCTTACCCTTACCTTTACCCTTACCCTTACCCTTACCCTTACCCTTACCCTTACCCTTACCCTTACCCTTACCCTTACCCTTACCCTTACCCTTGCTTTTACCCTTAAGCTTATCCTTACCCTTACCCTTACCCTTACCCTTACCCTTACCCTCACCCTTGCTTTTACCCTTAAGCTTACCCTTACCCTTACCCTTACCCTTACCCTCACCCTTACCCTTACCCTTACCCTTGCTTATACCCTTAAGCTTACCCTTACCCTTACCCTTACCCTTACCCTTACCCTTACCCTTACCCTTACCCTTACCCTTACCCTTGCTTTTACCCTTAGGCTTACCCTTACCCTTACCCTTACCCTTACCCTTATCCTTACCCTTACCCTTACCCTTACCCTTACCCTTGCTTTTACCCTTAAGCTTACCCTTACCCTTACCCTTACCCTTACCCTAACCCTTACCCTTGCTTTTACCCTTTAGCTTACCCTTACCCTTACCCTTACCCTTACCCTTACCCTTACCCTTACCCTTACCCTAACCCTTACCCTTACACTTACCCTTACCCTTACCCTTACCCTTACCCTTGCTTTTACCCTTAAGCTTACCCTTACCCTTACCCTTACCCTTACCCTTACCCTTACCCTTACCCTTACCCTTACCCTTACCCTTACCCTTACCCTTACCCTTACCCTTACCCTTACCCTTACCTTACCCTTGCTTTTACCCTTAAGCTTACCCTTACCCTTACCCTTACCCTTACCCTTACCCTTACCCTTGCTTTTACCCTTAGGCTTACCCTTACCTTTACCCTTGCCCTTACCCTTACCCTTACCCTAACCCTTACCCTTGCTTTTACCCTTTAGCTTACCCTTACCCTTACCCTTACCCTTACCCTTACCCTTACCCTTACCCTTACCCTTACCCTTACCCTTACACTTACCCTTACCCTTACCCTTACCCTT
>CAUEHS010000190.1:0-31330 GCA_958510865.1 Myrrha octodecimguttata | reverse complement strand
GGGTAAGGGTAAGGGTAAGGGTAAGGGTAAGGGTAAGGGTAAGGGTAAGCTTAAGGGTAAAAGCAAGATAAGGGTAAGGGTAAGGGTAAGGGTAAGCTTACCCTTACCCTTACCCTTACCCTTACACTTACCCTTGCTTTTACCCTTAGGCTTACCCTTACCCTTACCCTTACCCTTCCCCTTAAGCTTACCCTTACCCTTACCCTTACCCTTACCCTTACCCTTACCCTTACCCTTACCCTTACCCTTACCCCTTACCCTTACCCTTGCTTTTACCCTTAAGCTTACCCTTACCCTTACCCTTACCCTTACCCTTACCCTTACCCTTACCCTTACCCTTACCCTTACCCTTACCCTTGCTTTGACCCTTAGGCTTACCCTTACCTTTACCCTTACCCTTACCCTTACCCTTACCCTTACCCTTACCCTTACCCTTACCCTTACCCTTGCTTTTACCCTTAAGCTTACCCTTACCCTTACCCTTACCCTTACCCTTACCCTTACCCTTACCCTTGCTTTTACCCTTAAGCTTACCCTTACCCTTACCCTTTACCCTTACCCTTACCCTTGCTTTTACCCTTAGGCTTACCCTTACCCTTACCCTTACCCTTGCTTTTACCCTTAAGCTTACCCCTTACCCTTACCCTTACCCTTACCTTTACCCTTACCCTTACCCTTACCCTTACCCTTACCCTTACCCTTACCCTTACCCTTGCTTTTACCCTTAGGCTTAACCTTACCTTTACCCCTTACCCTTACCCTTACCCTTACCCTTACCCTTACCCTTACCCTTACCCTTACCCTTACCCTTACCCTTACCTTTACCCTTACCCTTAACCCTTACCCTTACCCTTACCCTTACCCTTACCCTTACCCTTACCCTTGCTTTTACCCTTAAGCTTACCCTTACCCTTACCCTTACCCTTACCCTTACCCTTACCCTTACCCTTACCCTTGCTTTTACCCTTAAGCTTACCCTTACCCTAACCCTTACCCTTACCCTTACCCTCACCCTTACCCTTACCCTTACCCTTGCTTATACCCTTAATATTACCCTTACCCTTACCCTTACCCTTACCCTTACCCTTACCCTTACCCCTTACCCTTACCCTTACCCTTACCCTTACCCTTGCTTTTACCCTTAGGCTTACCCTCACCTTTACCCTTACCCTTACCCTTACCCTTACCGTTACCCTTACCCTTACCCTTAGCTTTTACCATTAAGCCTTACCCTTACCCTTGCCCTTACCCTTACCCTTACCCTAACCCTTACCCTTGCTTTTACCCTTTAGCTTACCCTTACCCTTACCTACCCTTACCCTTACCCTTACCCTTACCCTTACCCTTACCCTTACCCTTACCTTACCCTTACCCTTACCCTTACCCTTGCTTTTACCCTTAAGCTTACCCTTACCCTTACCCTTACCCTTACCCTTACCCTTACCCTTACCCTTATCCTTACCCTTGCTTTTACCCTTAAGCTTACCCTTACCCTTACCCTTACCCTTACCCTTACCCTTACCCTTACCCTTACCCTTACCCTTACCCTTACCCTTACCCTTACCCTTACCCTTGCTTTTACTCTTAGGCTTACCCTTACCCTTACCCTTACCCTTACCCTTAAGCTTACCCTTACCCTTACCCTTACCCTTACCCTTACCCTCACCCTTACCCTTACCCTTACCCTTACCCTTACCCTTGCTTTTACCCTTACCCTTACCCTTACCCTTACCCTTACCCTTACCCTTACCCTTACCCTTACCCTTACCCTTGCTTTGACCCTTAGGCTTACCCTTACCTTTACCCTTACCCTTACCCTTACCCTCACCCTTACCCTTACCCTTACCCTTACCCTTACCCTTACCCTTGCTTTTACCCTCAAGCTTACCCTTACCCTTACCCTTACCCTTACCCTTACCCTTACCCTTACCCTTGCTTTTACCCTTAAGCTTACCCTTACCCTTACCCTTACCCTTACCCTTGCTTTTACCCTCAGGCTTACCCTTACCCTTACCCTTACCCTTACCCTTGCTTTTACCCTTAAGCTTTCCCTTACCCTTACCCTTACCCTTACCCTTACCCTTACCCTTACCCTTACCCTTACCCTTACCCTTACCCTTACCCTTACCCTTACCCTTACCCTTACCCTTACCCTTGCTTTTACCCTTAGGCTTAACCTTACCTTTACCCTTACCCTTACCCTTACCCTTACCCTTACCCTTACCCTTACCCTTACCCTTACCCTTACCCTTACCCTTACCCTTACCCTTGCTTTTAACCTTAAGCTTACCCTTACCCTTACCCTTACCCTTACCCTTACCCTTACCCTTACCCTTACCCTTGCTTTTACCCTTAAGCTTACCCTTACCCTCACCCTTACCCTTAACCTCACCCTTACCCTTACCCTTACCCTTGCTTATACCCTTAAGCTTACCCTTACCCTTACCCTTACCCTTACCCTTACCCTTACCCTTACCCTTACCCTTACCCTTACCCTTACCCTTACCCTTACCCTTACCCTTACCCTTACCCTTACCCTTACCCTTACCCTTACCCTTACCCTTACCCTTACCCTTGCTTTTACCCTTAGGCTTACCCTTACCTTTTCCCTTACCCTTACCCTTACCCTTACCCTTACCCTTAACCTTACCCTTGCTTTTACCCTTAAGCTTACCCTTACCCTTACCCTTACCCTTACCCTTACCCTTACCCTTACCCTTACCCTTACCCTTGCTTTTACCCTTAAGCTTACCCTTACCCTTACCCTTACCCTTACCCTTACCCTTACCCTTACCCTTACCCTTACCCTTGCTTTTACCCTTAAGCTTACCCTTACCCTTACCCTTACCCTTACCCTTACCCTTACCCTTACCCTTACCCTTACCCTTACCCTTATCCTTACCCTTGCTTTTACCCTTAAGCTTACCCTTACCCTTACCCTTACCCTTACCCTTACCCTTACCCTTACCCTTACCCTTACCCTTACCCTTACCCTTGCTTTTACTCTTAGGCTTACCCTTACCTTTACCCTTACCCTTACCCTTACCCTTACCCTCACCCTTACCCTTACCCTTGCTTTTACCCTTAAGCTTACCCTTACCCTTACCCTTACCCTTACCCTTACCCTTGCTTTTACCCTTAAGCTTACCCTTACCCTTACCCTTAACCTTACCCTTACCCTTGCTTTTACCCTTAGGCTTACCCTTACCCTTACCCTTACCCTTACCCTTGCTTTTACCCTTAAGCTTACCCTTACCCTTACCCTTACTCTTACCCTTACCCTTACCCTTACCCTTACCCTTACCCTTACCCTTACCCTTACCCTTACCCTTACCCTTACCCTTACCCTTGCTTTTACCCTTAGGCTTACCCTTACCTTTACCCTTACCCTAACCCTTACCCTTACCCTTACCCTTACCCTTACCCTTGCTTTTACCCTTAAGCTTACCCTTACCCTTACCCTTACCCTTACCCTTACCCTTACCCTTACCCTTACCCTTACCCTTACCCTTACCCTTACCCTTACCCTTACCCTTACCCTTACCCTTACCCTTGCTTTAACCCTTAAGCTTACCCTTACCCTTACCCTTACTCTTACCCTTACCCTTACCCTTACCCTTACCCTTACCCTTACCCTTACCCTTACCCTTACCCTTGCTTTTACCCTTAAGCTTACCCTTACCCTAACCCTTACCCTTACCCTTACCCTTACCCTTACCCTTACCCTTACCCTTACCCTTACCCTTACCCTTGCTTTTACCCTTAGGCTTAAGCTTACCCTTACCCTTACCCTTACCCTTAAGCTTACCCTTACCCCTACCCTTACCCTTACCCTTACCCTTACCCTTACCCTTACCCTTACCCTTACCCTTACCCTTACCCTTGCTTTTACCCTTAAGCTTACCCTTACCCTTACCCTTACCCTTACCCTTACCCTTACCCTTGCTTTTACCCTTAAGCTTACCCTTACCCTTACCCTTACCCTTACCCTTACCCTTGCTTTTACCCTTAAGCTTACCCTTACCCTTACCCTTACCCTTAAGCTTACCCTTACCCTTAACCTTACCCTTACCCTTACCCTTACCCTTACCCTTACCCTTACCCTTACCCTTACCCTTACCCTTACCCTTACCCTTGCTTTTACCCTTAAGCTTACCCTTACCCTTACCCTTACCCTTACCCTTACCCTTAAGCTTACCCTTACCCTTACCCTTACCCTTACCCTTACCCTTACCCTTAACCTTACCCTTGCTTTTACCCTTAAGCTTACCCTTACCCTTACCCTTACCCTTACCCTTAAGCTTACCCTTACCCTTACCCTTACCCTTACCCTTACCCTTGCTTTTACCCTTAAGCTTACCCTTACCCTTACCCTTACCCTTACCCTTAAGCTTACACTTACCCTTACCTTTACCCTTACCCTTACCCTTACCCTTACCCTTACCCTTGCTTTTACCCTTAAGCTTACCCTTACCCTTACCCTAAGTAAGGGTAAGGGTAATGGTAAGGGTAAGGGTAAGGGTAAGGGTAAGGGTAAGGGTAAGGGTAAGGGTAAGGGTAAGGGTAAGGGTAAGGGTAAGGGTAAGGGTAAGCTTAAGGGTAAAAGCAAGGGTTAGGGTAAGGGTAAGGGTAAGGGTAAGGGTAAGGGTAAGGGTAAGGGTAAGGGTAAGGGTAAGCTTAAGGGTAAGGGTAAGGGTAAGGGTAAGGGTAAGCCTAAGGGTAAAAGCAAGGGTAAGGGTAAGGGTAAGGGTAAGGGTAAGGGTAAGCTTAAGGGTAAAAGCAAGGGTAAGGGTAAGGCTATGGGTAAGGGTAAGGGTAAGGGTAAGGGTAAGCTTAAGGGTAAAAGCAAGGGTAAGGGTAAGGGTAAGGGTAAGGGTAAGGGTAAGGGTAAGGGTAAGGGTAAGGGTAAGGGTAAGGGTAAGGGTAAAGGTGAGGGTAAGCCTAAGGGTAAAAGCAAGGGTAAGGGTAAGGGTAAGGGTAAGGGTAAGGGTAAGGGTTAGGGTAAGGGTAGGGGTAAGAGTAAGGGTAAGGGTAAGCTTAAGGGTAAAAGCAAGGGTAAGGGTATGGGTAAGGGTAAGGGTAAGGGTAGGGATAAGGGTGCGCTTAAGGGTAAAAGCAAGGGTAAGGGTAAGGGTAAGGGTAAGGGTAAGGGTAAGGGTAAGGGTAAGGGTAAGGGTAAGGGTAAGGGTAAGGGTAAGGGTAAGGGTAAGGGTAAGGGTAAGGGTAAGGGTAAGGGTAAGGGTAAGGGTAAGGGTAAGGGTAAGGGTAAGGGTAAGCTTAAGGGTAAAAGCAAGGGTAAGGGTAAGGGTAAGGGTAAGGGTAAGGGTAAGGGTAATGGTAAGGGTAAAGGTAAGGGTAAGCCTAAGGGTAAAAGCAAGGGTAAGGGTAAGGGTAAGGGTAAGGGTAAGGGTAAGGGTAAGGGTAAGGGTAAGGGTAAGGGTAAGGGTAAGGGTAAGGGTAAGGGTAAGGGTAAGGGTAAGGGTAAGGGTAAGGGTAAGGGTAAGCTTAATGGTAAAAGCAAGGGTAAGGGTAAGGGTAAGGGTAAGGGTAAGGGTAAGGGTAAGGGTAAGCTTAAGGGTAAGGGTAAGGGTAAGGGTAAGGGTAAGCTTAAGGGTAAAAGCAAGGGTAAGGGTAAGGGTAAGGGTAAGGGTAAGGGTAAGGGTAAGCTTAAGGGTAAGGGTAAGGGTAAGGGTAAGCTTAAGGGTAAAAGCAAGGGTAAGGGTAAGAGTAAGGGTAAGGGTAAGGGTAAGGGTAAGGGTAAGGGTAAGGGTGAGCTTAAGGGTAAAAGCAAGGGTAAGGGTAAGGGTAAGGGTAAGGGTAAGGGTAAGCTTAAGGGTAAAAACAAGGGTAAGGGTAAGGGTAAGGGTAAGGGTAAGGGTAAGGGTAAGGGTAAGGGTAAGGGTAAGGGTAAAGGTAAGGGTAAGCCTAAGGGTAAAAGCAAGGGTAAGGGTAAGGGTAAGGGTAAGGGTAAGAGTAAGGGTAAGGGTAAGGGTAAGGGTAAGCTTAAGGGTAAAAGCAAGGGTAAGGGTAAGGGTAAGGGTAAGGGTAAGCCTAAGGGTAAAAGCAAGGGTAAGGGTAAGGGTAAGGGTAAGGGTAAGGGTAAGCTTAAGGGTAAAAGCAAGGGTAAGGGTAAGGGTAAGGGTAAGGGTAAGGGTAAGGGTAAGCTTAAGGGTAAAAGCAAGGGTGAGGGTAAGGGTAAGGGTAAGGGTAAGGGTAAGGGTAAGGGTAAGGGTAAGGGTAAGGGTAAGCTTAAGGGTAAAAGCAAGGGTAAGGGTAAGGGTAAGGGTAAGGGTAAGGGTAAGGGTAAGGGTAAGGGTAAGCTTAAGGGTAAAAGCAAGGGTAAGGGTAAGGGTAAGGGTAAGGGTAAGGGTAAAGGTAAGGGTAAGCCTAAGGGTAAAAGCAAGGGAAAGGGTAAGGGTAAGGGTAAGGGTAAGGGTAAGGGTAAGGGTAAGGGTAAGGGTAAGGGTAAGGGTAAGGGTAAGGGTAAGGGTAAGGGTAAGGGTAAGGGTAAGGGTAAGGGTAAGGGTAAGGGTAAGGGTAAGGGTAAGGGTAAGGGTAAGGGTAAGGGTAAGCTTAAGGGTAAAAGCAAGGGTAAGGGTAAGGGTAAGGGTAAGGGTAAGGGTAAGGGTAAGCCTAAGGGTTAAAGCAAGGGTAAGGGTAAGGGTAAGGGTAAGGGTAAGGGTAAGCTTAAGGGTAAAAGCAAGGGTAAGGGTAAGGGTAAGGGTAAGGGTAAGGGTAAGGGTAAGCTTAAGGGTAAAAGCAAGGGTAAGGGTAAGGGTAAGGGTAAGGGTAAGGGTAAGGGTAAGGGTAAGGGTAAGGGTAAGGGTAAGGGTAAGGGTAAAGGTAAGGGTAAGCCTAAGGGTAAAAGCAAGGGTAAGGGTAAGGGTAAGGGTAAGGGTAAGGGTAAGGGTAAGGGTAAGGGTAAGCTTAAGGGTAAAAGCAAGGGTAAGGGTAAGGGTAAGGGTAAGGGTAAGGGTAAGGGTAAGGGTAAGGGTAAGGGTAAGGGTAAGGGTAAGCTTAAGGGTAAGGGTAAGGGTAAGCTTAAGGGTAAAAGCAAGGGTAAGGGTAAGGGTAAGGGTAAGGGTAAGCTTAAGGGTAAAAGCAAGGGTAAGGGTAAGGGTAAGGGTAAGGGTAAGGGTAAGGGTAAGGGTAAGGGTAAGGGTAAGGGTAAGCTTAAGGGTAAGGTTAAGGGTAAGGGTAAGGGTAAGCTTAAGGGTAAAAGCAAGGGTAAGGGTAAGGGTAAGGGTAAGGGTAAGCTTAAGGGTAAGGGTAAGGGTAAGGGTAAGGGTAAGCTTAAGGGTAAAAGCAAGGGTAAGGTTAAGGGTAAGGGTAAGGGTAAGGGTAAGGGTAAGCTTAAGGGTAAGGGTAAGGGTAAGGGTAAGGGTAAGCTTAAGGGTAAAAGCAAGGGTAAGGGTAAGGGTAAGGGTAAGGGTAAGGGTAAGGGTAAGGGTAAGGGTAAGGGTAAGGGTAAGGGTAAGGGTAAGGGTAAGGGTAAGGGTAAGGGTAAGGGTAAGCTTAAGGGTAAGGGTAAGGGTAAGGGTAAGCTTAAGGGTAAAAGCAAGGGTAAGGGTAAGGGTAAGGGTAAGGGTAAGGGTAAGCTTAAGGGTAAAAGCAGGGGTAAGGGTAAGGGTAAGGGTAAGGGTAAGGGTAAGGGTAAGGGTAAGGGTAAGGGTAAGGGTAAGGGTAAGGGTAAGCTTAAGGGTAAGGGTAAGGGTAAGGGTAAGCTTAAGGGTAAAAGCAAGGGTAAGGGTAAGGGTAAGGGTGAGGGTAAGGGTAAAGGTAAGGGTAAGCCTAAGGGTAAAAGCAAGGGTAAGGGTAAGGGTAAGGGTAAGGGTAAGGGTAAGGGTAAGGGTAAGGGTAAGGGTAAGAATAAGGGTAAGGGTAAGCTTAAGGGTAAAAGCAAGGGTAAGGGTAAGGGTAAGGGTAAGGGTAAGGGTAAGGGTAAGGGTAAGGGTAAGGGTAAGCTTAAGGGTAAAAGCAAGGGTAAGGGTAAGGGTAAGGGTAAGGGTAAGGGTAAGGGTAAGGATAAGGGTAAGGGTAAGGGTAAGGGTAAGGGTAAGGGTAAGGGTAAGAATAAGGGTAAGGGTAAGCTTAAGGGTAAAAGCAAGGGTAAGGGTAAGGGTAAGGGTAAGGGTAAGGGTAAGGGTAAGGGTAAGGATAAGGGTAAGGGTAAGGGTAAGGGTAAGGGTAAGGGTAAGGGTAAGCTTAAGGGTAAAAGCAAGGGTAAGGGTAAGGGTAAGGGTAAGGGTAAGGGTTAGGGTAAGGGTAAAGGTAAGGGTAAGCCTAAGGGTAAAAGTAAGGGTAAGGGTAAGGGTAAGGGTAAGGGTAAGGGTAAGGGTAAGGGTAAGGGTAAGGGTAAGGGTAAGGGTAAGAGTAAGGGTAAGGGTAAGGGTAAGCTTAAGGGTAAAAGAAAGGGTAAGGGTAAGGGTAAGGGTAAGCCTAAGGGTAAAAGCAAGGGTAAGGGTAAGGTTAAGGGTAAGGGTAAGGGTAAGCTTAAGGGTAAAAGCAAGGGTAAGGGTAAGGGTAAGGGTAAGGGTAAGGGTAAGGGTAAGGATAAGGGTAAGGGTAAGGGTAAGGGTAAGGGTAAGGGTAAGGGTAAGGGTAAGCTTAAGGGTAAAAGCAAGGGTAAGGGTAAGGGTAAGGGTAAGGGTAAGGGTTAGGGTAAGGGTAAAGGTAAGGGTAAGCCTAAGGGTAAAAGTAAGGGTAAGGGTAAGGGTAAGGGTAAGGGTAAGGGTAAGGGTAAGGGTAAGGGTAAGGGTAAGGGTAAGGGTAAGAGTAAGGGTAAGGGTAAGGGTAAGCTTAAGGGTAAAAGAAAGGGTAAGGGTAAGGGTAAGGGTAAGCCTAAGGGTAAAAGCAAGGGTAAGGGTAAGGTTAAGGGTAAGGGTAAGGGTAAGCTTAAGGGTAAAAGCAAGGGTAAGGGTAAGGGTAAGGGTAAGGGTAAGGGTAAGCTTAAGGGTAAAAGCAAGGGTAAGGGTAAGGGTGAGGGTAAGGGTAAGGGTAAGGGTAAGGGTAAAGGTAAGGGTAAGCCTAAGAGTATAAGCAAGGGTAAGGGTAAGGGTAAGGGTAAGGGTAAGGGTAAGGGTAAGGGTAAGGGTAAGGGTAAGGGTAAGGGTAAGCTTAAGGGTAAGAGCAAGGGTAAGGATAAGGGTAAGGGTAAGGGTAAGGGTAAGGGTAAGGGTAAGGGTAAGGGTAAGCTTAAGGGTAAAAGCAAGGGTAAGGGTAAGGGTAAGGGTAAGGGTAAGGGTAAGGGTAAGGGTAAGGGTAAGGGTAAGGGTAAGGGTAAGCTTAAGGGTAAAAGCAAGGGTAAGGGTTAGGGTAAGGGTAAGGGTAAGGGTAAGGGTAAGGGTAAGCTCAAGGGTAAAAGCAAGGGTAAGGGTAAGGGTAAGGGTAAGGGTAAGGGTAAGGGTAAGGGTAAGGGTAAGGGTAAGGGTAAAGGTAAGGGTAAGCCTAAGGGTAAAAGCAAGGGTAAGGGTAAGGGTGAGGGTAAGGGTAAGGGTAAGGGTAAGGGTAAGTGTAAGGGTAAGGGTAAGGGTAAGGGTAAGGGTAAGGGTAAGGGTAAGGGTAAGCTTAAGGGTATAAGCAAGGGTAAGGGTAAGGGTAAGGGTAAGGGTGAGGGTAAGGGTAAGGGTAAGGGTAAGGGTAAGCTTAAGGGTAAAAGCAAGGGTAAGGGTTTTTTTTTTTTACTAGTTTATTTTGTTTTGAATTCTTTATTAACATTAGTTCCACACTCTGTAGTTTTTCATTTGAAATTTGTATATGAGTTGAGAAAACTCTTGTCTGATGTATAATAATAATAATAATAATAATAATAATAATAAAAGGGTAAGGGTAAGGGTAAGGGTAAGGGTAAGCTTAAGGGTAAAAGCAAGGGTAAGGGTAAGGGTAAGGGTAAGGGTAAGGGTAAGGGTAAGGGTAAGGGTAAAGGTAAGGTTAAGCCTAAGGGTAAAAGCAAGGGTAAGGGTAAGGGTAAGGGTAAGGGTAAGGGTAAGGGTAAGGGTAAGGGTAAGGGTAAGGGTAAGGGTAAGGGTAAGGGTAAGCTTAAGGGTAAAAGCAAGGGTAAGGGTAAGGGTAAGGGTAAGGGTAAGCCTAAGGGTAAAAGCAAGGGTAAGGGTAAGGGTAAGGGTAAGGGTAAGGGTAAGCTTAAGGGTAAAAGCAAGGGTAAGGGTAAGGGTAAGCGTAAGGGTAAGGGTAAGGGTAAGCTTAAGGGTAAAAGCAAGGGAAAGGGTAAGGGTAAGGGTAAGGGTAAGGGTAAGGGTAAGGGTAAGGGTAAGGGTAAGGGTAAAGGTAAGGGTAAGCCTAAGGGTCAAAGCAAGGGTAAGGGTAAGGGTAAGGGTAAGGGTAAGGGTAAGGGTAAGGGTAAGGGTAAGGGTAAGGGTAAGGGTAAGGGTAAGGGTAAGCTTAAGGGTAAAAGCAAGGGTAAGGGTAAGGGTAAGGGTAAGGGTAAGGGTAAGGGTAAGGGTAAGGGTAAGGGTAAGGGTAAGCTTAAGGGTAAGGGTAAGGGTAAGGGTAAGGGTAAGCCTAAGGGTAAAAGCAAGGGTAAGTGTAAGGGTAAGGGTAAGGGTAAGGGTAAGCTTAAGGGTAAAAGCAAGGGTAAGGGTAAGGGTAAGGGTAAGGGTAAGGGTAAGGGTAAGGGTAAGCTTAAGGGTAAAAGCAAGGGTAAGGGTAAGGGTAAGGGTAAGGGTAAGGGTAAGGGTAAGGGTAAGGCTAAAGGTAAGGGTAAGCCTAAGGGTAAAAGCAAGGGTAAGGGTAAGGGTAAGGGTAAGGGTAAGGGTAAGGGTAAGGGTAAGGGTAAGGGTAAGGGTAAGGGTAAGGGTAAAGGTAAGGGTAAGGGTAAGCTTAAGGGTAAAAGCAAGGGTAAGGGTAAGGGTAAGGGTAAGGGTAAGAGTAAGGGTAAGGGTAAGGGTAAGCTTAAGGGTAAAAGCAAGGGTAAGAGTAAGGGTGAGGGTAAGGGTAAGGGTAAGGGTAAGGGTAAGGGTAAGGGTAAGGGTAAGGGTAAGGGTAAGGGTAAGGGTAAGGGTAAGGGTAAGCTTAAGGGTAAAAGCAAGGGTAAGGGTAAGGGTAAGGGTAAGGGTAAGGGTAAGGGTAAGGGTAAGGGTAAGGGTAAGGGTAAGGGTAAGCTTAAGGGTAAAAGCAAGGGTAAGGGTAAGGGTAAGGGTAAGGGTAAGGGTAAGGGTAAGGGTAAGGGTAAGGGTAATGGTAAGGGTAAAGCTAAGGGTAAGCCTAAGGGTAAAAGCAAGGGTAAGGGTAAGGGTAAGGGTAAGGGTAAGGGTAAGGGTAAGGGTAAGGGTAAGGTTAAGGGTAAGGGTTAGGGTAAGGGTAAGGGTAAGGGTAAGGGTAAGCTTAAGGGTAAAAGCAAGGGTAAGGGTAAGGGTAAGGGTAAGGGTAAGGGTAAGGGTAAGCTTAAGGGTAAGGGTAAGGGTAGGGGTAAGGGTAAGCTTAAGGGTAAAAGCAAGGGTAAGGGTAAGGGTAAGGGTAAGGGTAAGGGTAAGGGTAAGGGTAAGGGTTAGCTTAAGGGTAAGGGTAAGGGTAAGGGTAAGGGCAAGCTTAAGGGTAAAAGCAAGGGTAAGGGTCAGGGTAAGGGTAAGTGTAAGGGTAAGGGTAAGGGTAAGGGTAAGGGTGAGCTTAAGGGTAAAAGCAAGGGTAAGGGTAAGGTTAAGGGTAAGGGTATGGGTAAGGGTAAGGGTAAGGGTTAGCTTAAGGGTAAAAGCAAGGGTAAGGGTAAGGGTAAGGGTAAGGGTAAGGGTAAGGGTAAGGGTAAGGGTAAGGGTAAGGGTAAGGGTAAGGGTAAAGGTAAGGGTAAGCCTAAGGGTAAAAGCAAGGGTAAGGGTAAGGGTAAGGGTAAGGGTAAGAGTAAGGGTAAGGGTAAGGGTAAGGGTAAGCTTAAGGGTAAAAGCAAGGGTAAGGGTAAGGGTAAGGGTAAGGGTAAGCCTAAGGGTAAAAGCAAGGGTAAGGGTAAGGGTAAGGGTAAGGGTAAGGGTAAGCTTAAGGGTAAAAGCAAGGGTAAGGGTAAGGGTAAGGGTAAGGGTAAGGGTAAGGGTAAGCTTAAGGGTAAAAGCAAGGGTGAGGGTAAGGGTAAGGGTAAGGGTAAGGGTAAGGGTAAGGGTAAGGGTAAGGGTAAGGGTAAGGGTAAGGGTAAGGGTAAGGGTAAGCTTAAGGGTAAAAGCAAGGGTAAGGGTAAGGGTAAGGGTAAGGGTAAGGGTAAGGGTAAGGGTAAGGGTAAGGGTAAAGGTAAGGGTAAGCCTAAGGGTAAAAGCAAGGGTAAGTGTAAGGGTAAGGGTAAGGGTAAGGGTAAGGGTTAGGGTAAGGGTAAGGGTAAGGGTAAGGGTAAGGGTAAAGGTAAGGGTAAGCCTAAGGGTAAAAGCAAGGGTAAGTGTAAGGGTAAGGGTAAGGGTAAGGGTAAGGGTTAGGGTAAGGGTAAGGGTAAGGGTAAGGGTAAGGGTAAGGGTAAGGGTAAGGGTAAGGGTAAGGGTAAGGGTAAGGGTAAGGGTAAGGGTAAGGGTAAGGGTAAGGGTAAGGGTAAGCTTAAGGGTAAAAGCAAGTGTAAGGGTAAGGGAAAGGGTAAGGGTAAGCCTAAGGGTAAAAGCAAGGGTAAGGGTAAGGGTAAGGGTAAGGGTAAGGGTAAGCTTAAGGGTAAAAGCAAGAGTAAGGGTAGGGGTAAGGGTAAGGGTAAGGGTAAGGGTAAGCTTAAGGGTAAAAGCAAGGGTAAGGGTAAAGGTAAGGGTAAGGGTAAGGGTAAGGGTAAGGGTAAGGGTAAGGGTAAGGGTAAAGGTAAGGGTAAGCCTAAGGGTAAAAGCAAGGGTAAGGATAAGGGTAAGGGTAAGGGTAAGGTTAAGGGTAAGGGTAAGGGTAAGCTTAAGGGTAAAAGCAAGGGTAAGGGTAAGGGTAAGGGTAAGGGTAAGGGTAAGGGTAAGGGTAAGGGTAAGCTTAAGGGTAAGGGTAAGGGTAAGGGTAAGGGTAAGCTTAAGGGTAAAAGCAAGGGTAAGGGTAAGGGTAAGGGTAAGGGTAAGCTTAAGGGTAAAAGCAAGGGTAAGGGTAAGGGTAAGGGTAAGGGTAAGGGTAAGGGTAAGGGTAAGGGTAAGGGTAAGGGTAAGGGTAAGGGTAAGCTTAAGGGTAAGGTTAAGGGTAAGGGTAAGGGTAAGCTTAAGGGTAAAAGCAAGGGTAAGGGTAAGGGTAAGGGTAAGGGTAAGGGTAAGCTTAAGGGTAAGGGTAAGGGTAAGGGTAAGGGTAAGCTTAAGGGTAAAAGCAAGGGTAAGGGTGAGGGTGAGGGTAAGGGTAAGGGTAAGGGTAAGGGTAAGCTTAAGGGTAAGGGTAAGGGTAAGGGTAAGGGTAAGCTTAAGGGTAAAAGCAAGGGTAAGGGTAAGGGTAAGGGTAAGGGTAAAGGTAAGGGTAAGGGTAAGGGTAAGGGTAAGGGTAAGGGTAAGGGTAAGGGTAAGGGTAAGGGTAAGGGTAAGGGTAAGGGAAAGCTTAAGGGTAAGGGTAAGGGTAAGGGTAAGGGTAAGCTTAAGGGTAAAAGCAAGGGTAAGGGTAAGGGTAAGGGTAAGGGTAAGGGTAAGCTTAAGGGTAAAAGCAAGGGTAAGGGTAAGGGTAAGGGTAAGGGTAAGGGTAAGGGTAAGGGTAAGGGTAAGGGTAAGGGTAAGGGTAAGGGTAAGCTTAAGGGTAAGGGTAAGGGTAAGGGTAAGGGTAAGCTTAAGGGTAAAAGCAAGGGTAAGGGTAAGGGTAGGGGTAAGGGTAAGGGTAAAGGTAAGGGTAAGCCTAAGGGTAAAAGCAAGGATAAGGGTAATGGTAAGGGTAAGGTTAAGAGTAAGGGTAAGGGTAAGGGTAAGCTTAAGGGTAAAAGCAAGGGTAAGGGTAAGGGTAAGGGTAAGGGTAAGGGTAAGGGTAAGGGTATGGGTAAGGGTAAGGGTAAGGGTAAGCTTAAGGGTAAAAGCAAGGGTAAGGGTAAGGGTAAGGGTAAGGGTAAGGGTAAGGGTAAGGGTAAGGGTAAGCTTAAGGGTAAAAGCAAGGGTAAGGGTAAGGGCAAGGGTAAGGGTAAGGGTTAGGGTAAGGGTAAAGGTAAGGGTAAGCCTAAGGGTAAAAGCAAGGGTAAGGGTAAGGGTAAGGGTAAGGGTAAGGGTAAGGGTAAGGGTAAGGGTAAGGGTAAGGGTAAGGGTAAGGGTAAGGGTAAGGGTAAGAGTAAGGGTAAGGGTAGGGTAAGCTTAAGGGTAAAAGCAAGGGTAAGGGTAAGGGTAAGGGTAAGGGTAAGCCTAAGGGTAAAAGCAAGGGTAAGGGTAAGGGTAAGGGTAAGGGTAAGGGTAAGCTTAAGGGTAAAAGCAAGGGTAAGGGTAAGGGTAAGGGTAAGGGTAAGGGTAGGGGTAAGCTTAAGGGTAAAAGCAAGGGTAAGGGTAAGGGTAAGGGTAAGGGTAAGGGTAAGGGTAAAGGTAAGGGTAAGCCTAAGGGTAAAAGCAAGGGTAAGGGTAAGGGTAAGGGTAAGGGTAAGGGTAAGGGTAAGGGTAAGCTTAAGGGTAAAAGCAAGGGTAAGGGTAAGGGTAAGGGTAAGGGTAAGGGTAAGGGTAAGGGTAAGGGTAAGGGTAAGGGTAAGGGTAAGCTTAAGGGTAAAAGCAAGGGTAAGGGTAAGGGTAAGGGTAAGGGTAAGGGTAAGGGTAAGGGTAAGGGTAAGGGTAAGGGTAAGGGTAAGGGTAAGGGTAAAGGTAAGGGTAAGGGTAAGGGTAAGGGTAAGGGTAAGGGTAAGGGTAAGCTTAAGGGTAAAAGCAAGGGTAAGGGTTAGGGTAAGGGTAAGGGTAAGGGTAAGGGTAAGGGTAAGCTTAAGGGTAAAAGCAAGGGTAAGGGTAAGGGTAAGGGTAAGGGTAAGGGTAAGGGTAAGGGTAAGGGTAAGGGTAAGGGTAAGGGTGAGCTTAAGGGTAAAAGCAAGGGTAAGGGTAAGGGTAAGGGTAAGGGTAAGGGTAAGGGTAAGGGTAAGGGTAAGCTTAAGGGTAAAAGCAAGGATAAGGGTTAGGGTAAGGGTAAGGGTAAGGGTTAGGGTAAGGGTAAAGGTAAGGGTAAGCCTAAGGGTAAAAGCAAGGGTAAGGGTAAGGGTAAGGGTAAGGGTAAGGGTAAGGGTAAGGGTAAGGGTAAGGGTAAGAGTAAGGGTAAGGGTAAGGGTAAGTTTAAGGGTAAAAGCAAGGGTAAGGGTAAGGGTAAGGGTAAGGGTAAGCCTAAGGGTAAAAGCAAGGGTAAGGGTTAGGGTAAGGGTAAGGGTAAGGGTAAGCTTAAGGGTAAAAGCAATTGTAAGGGTAAGGGTAAGGGTAAGGGTAAGGGTAAGGGTAAGCTTAAGGGTAAAAGCAAGGGTAAGGGTAAGGGTAAGGGTAAGGGTAAGGGTAAGGGTAAGGGTAAGGGTAAGGGTAAAGGTAAGGGTAAGCCTAAGGGTAAAAGCAAGGGTAAGGGTAAGGGTAAGGGTAAGGGTAAGGGTAAGCTTAAGGGTAAAAGCAAGGGTAAGGGTAAGGGTAAGGGTAAGGGTAAGGGTAAGGGTAAGGGTAAGGGTAAGGGTAAGCTTAAGGGTAAAAGCAAGGGTAAGGGTGAGGGTAAGGGTAAGGGTAAGGGTAAGGGTAAGGGTAAGGGTAAGGGTAAGGGTAAGGGTAAGGGTAAGGGTAAGGGTAAGGGTAAGGGTAAGGGTAAGGGTAAGGGTAAGGGTAAGGGTAAGGGTAAGGGTAAGGGTAAGGGTAAGGGTAAGGGTAAGGGTAAGGGTAAGGGTAAGCTAAAGGGTAAAAGCAAGGGTAAGGGTTAGGGTAAGGGTAAGGGTAAGGGTAAGGGTAAGCTTAAGGGTAAAAGCAAGGGTAAGGGTAAGGGTAAGGGTAAGGGTAAGGGTAAGGGTAAGGGTAAGGGTTAGGGTAAGTGTAAAGGTAAGGGTAAGCCTAAGGGTTAAAGCAAGGGTAAGGGTAAGGGTAAGGGTAAGGGTAAGGGTAAGGGTAAGGGTAAGGGTAAGGGTAAGGGTAAGGGTAAGGGTAAGGGTAAGCTTAAGGGTATAAGCAAGGGTAAGGGTAAGGGTAAGGGTGAGGGTAAGGGTAAGGGTAAGGGTAAGGGTAAATGTAAGCTTAAGGGTAAAAGCAAGGGTAAGGGTAAGGGTAAGGGTAAGGGTAAGGGTAAGGGTAAGGGTAAGCTTAAGGGTAAAAGCAAGGGTAAGGGTAAGGGTAAGGGTAAGGGTAAGGGTAAGGGTAAGGGTAAGGGTAAGGGTAAGGGTAAGGGTAAAGGTAAGGGTAAGCCTAAGGGTAAAAGCAAGGGTATGGGTAAGGGTAAGGGTAAGGGTAAGGGTAAGGGTAAGGGTAAGGGTAAGGGTAAGGGTAAGGGTAAGGGTAAGGGTAAGGGTAAGGGTAAGGGTAAGGGTAAGTGTAAGGGAAAGCTTAAGGGTAAGGGTAAGGTTAAGGGTAAGGGTAAGCTTAAGGGTAAAAGCAAGGGTAAGGGTAAGGGTAAGGGTAAGGGTAAGGGTAAGCTTAAGGGTAAAAGCAAGGGTAAGGGTAAGGGTAAGGGTAAGGGTAAGGGTAAGGGTAAGGGTAAGGGTAAGGGTAAGGGTAAGGGTAAGCTTAAGGGTAAGGGTAAGGGTAAGGGTAAGGGTAAGCTTAAGGGTAAAAGCAAGGGTAAGGGTAAGGGTAGGGGTAAGGGTAAGGGTAAAGGTAAGGGTAAGCCTAAGGGTAAAAGCAAGGATAAGGGTAAGGGTAAAGGTAAGGGTAAGGGTAAGGTTAAGAGTAAGGGTAAGGGTAAGGGTAAGCTTAAGGGTAAAAGCAAGGGTAAGGGTAAGGGTAAGGGTAAGGGTAAGGGTAAGGGTAAGGGTAAGGGTAAGGGTATGGGTAAGGGTAAGGGTAAGGGTAAGCTTAAGGGTAAAAGCAAGGGTAAGGGTAAGGGTAAGGGTAAGGGTAAGGGTAAGGGTAAGGGTAAGGGTAAGGGTAAGCTTAAGGGTAAAAGCAAGGGTAAGGGTAAGGGTAAGGGTAAGGGTAAGGGTTAGGGTAAGGGTAAAGGTAAGGGTAAGCCTAAGGGTAAAAGCAAGGGTAAGGGTAAGGGTAAGGGTAAGGGTAAGGGTAAGGGTAAGGGTAAGGGTAAGGGTAAGGGTAAGGGTAAGGGTAAGGGTAAGGGTAAGAGTAAGGGTAAGGGTAAGGGTAAGCTTAAGGGTAAAAGCAAGGGTAAGGGTAAGGGTAAGGGTAAGGGTAAGCCTAAGGGTAAAAGCAAGGGTAAGGGTAAGGGTAAGGGTAAGGGTAAGGGTAAGGGTGAACTTAAGGGTAAAAGCAAGGGTAAGGGTAAGGGTAAGGGTAAGGTTAAGGGTAAGGGTAAGCTTAAGGGTAAAAGCAAGGGTAAGGGTAAGGGTAAGGGTAAGGGTAAGGGTAAGGGTAAAGGTAAGGGTAAGCCTAAGGGTAAAAGCAAGGGTAAGGGTAAGGGCAAGGGTAAGGGTAAGGGTAAGGGTAAGGGTAAGGGTAAGCTTAAGGGTAAAAGCAAGGGTAAGGGTAAGGGTAAGGGTAAGGGTAAGGGTAAGGGTAAGGTTAAGGGTAAGGGTAAGCTTAAGGGTAAAAGCAAGGGTAAGGGTAAGGGTAAGGGTAAGGGTAAGGGTAAGGGTAAGGGTAAGGGTAAGGGTAAGGGTAAGGGTAAAGGTAAGGGTAAGGGTAAGGGTAAGGGTAAGGGTAAGGGTAAGGGTAAGCTTAAGGGTAAAAGCAAGGGTAAGGGTTAGGGTAAGGGTAAGGGTAAGGGTAAGGGTAAGGGTAAGCTTAAGGGTAAAAGCAAGGGTAAGGGTAAGTGTAAGGGTAAGGGTAAGGGTAAGGGTAAGGGTAAGGGTAAGGGTAAGGGTAAGGGTGAGCTTAAGGGTAAAAGCAAGGGTAAGGGTAAGGGTAAGGGTAAGGGTAAGGGTAAGGGTAAGGGTAAGGGTAAGCTTAAGGGTAAAAGCAAGGGTAAGGGTTAGGGTAAGGGTAAGGGTAAGGGTTAGGGTAAGGGTAAAGGTAAGGGTAAGCCTAAGGGTAAAAGCAAGGGTAAGGGTAAGGGTAAGGGTAAGGGTAAGGGTAAGGGTAAGGGTAAGGGTAAGGGTAAGGGTAAGAGTAAGGGTAAGGGTAAGGGTAAGCTTAAGGGTAAAAGCAAGGGTAAGGGTAAGGGTAAGAGTAAGGGTAAGCCTAAGGGTAAAAGCAAGGGTAAGGGTAAGGGTAAGGGTAAGGGTAAGGGTAAGCTTAAGGGTAAAAGCAATTGTAAGGGTAAGGGTAAGGGTAAGGGTAAGGGTAAGGGTAAGCTTAAGGGTAAAAGCAAGGGTAAGGGTAAGGGTAAGGGTAAGGGTAAGGGTAAGGGTAAGGGTAAGGGTAAGGGTAAAGGTAAGGGTAAGCCTAAGGGTAAAAGCAAGGGTAAGGGTAAGGGTAAGGGTAAGGGTAAGGGTAAGCTTAAGGGTAAAAGCAAGGGTAAGGGTAAGGGTAAGGGTAAGGGTAAGGGTAAGGGTAAGCTTAAGGGTAAAAGCAAGGGTAAGGGTAAGGGTAAGGGTAAGGGTAAGGGTAAGGGTAAGGGTAAGGGTAAGGGTAAGGGTAAGGGTAAGGGTAAGGGTAAGGGTAAGGGTAAGGGTAAGGGTAAGGGTAAGGGTAAGCTAAAGGGTAAAAGCAAGGGTAAGGGTTAGGGTAAGGGTAAGGGTAAGGGTAAGGGTAAGCTTAAGGGTAAAAGCAAGGGTAAGGGTAAGGGTAAGGGTAAGGGTAAGGGTAAGGGTAAGGGTAAGGGTAAGGGTAAGGGTAAAGGTAAGGGTAAGCCTAAGGGTTAAAGCAAGGGTAAGGGTAAGGGTAAGGGTAAGGGTAAGGGTAAGGGTAAGGGTAAGGGTAAGGGTAAGGGTAAGGGTAAGGGTAAGGGTAAGCTTAAGGGTATAAGCAAGGGTAAGGGTAAGGGTAAGGGTGAGGGTAAGGGTAAGGGTAAGGGTAAGGGTAAATGTAAGCTTAAGGGTAAAAGCAAGGGTAAGGGTAAGGGTAAGGGTAAGGGTAAGGGTAAGGGTAAGGGTAAGGGTAAGGGTAAGCTTAAGGGTAAAAGCAAGGGTAAGGGTAAGGGTAAGGGTAAGGGTAAGGGTAAGGGTAAGGGTAAGGGTAAGGGTAAGGGTAAGGGTAAAGGTAAGGGTAAGCCTAAGGGTAAAAGCAAGGGTAAGGGTAAGGGTAAGGGTAAGGGTAACGGTAAGGGTAAGGGTAAGTGTAAGGGTAAGCTTAAGGGTAAAAGCAAGGGTAAGGGTAAGGGTAAGGGTAAGGGTAAGCCTAAGGGTAAAAGCAAGGGTAAGGGTAAGGGTAAGGGTAAGGGTAAGGGTAAGCTTAATGGTAAAAGCAAGGGTAAGGGTAAGGGTAAGGGTAAGGGTAAGGGTAAGGGTAAGGGTAAGCTTAAGGGTAAAAGCAAGGGTAAGGGTAAGGGTAAGGGTAAGGGTAAGGGTAAAGGTAAGGGTAAGCCTAAGGGTAAAAGCAAGGGTAAGGGTAAGGGTAAGGGTAAGGGTAAGGGTAAGGGTAAGGGTAAGGGTAAGGGTAAGGGTAAGGGTAAGGGTAAGGGTAAGGGTAAGGGTAAGGGAAAGGGTAAGGTTAAGGGTAAGGGTAAGGGTAAGCTTAAGGGTAAAAGCAAGGGTTAGGGTAAGGGTAAGGGTAAGGGTAAGGGTAAGGGTAAGGGTAAGGGTAAGGGTAAGCTTAAGGGTAAAAGCAAGGGTAAGGGTAAGGGTAAGGGTAAGGGTAAGGGTAAGGGTAAGGGTAAGGGTAAGCTTAAGGGTAAAAGCAAGGGTAAGGGTAAGGGTAAGGGTAAGGGTAAGCTTAAGGGTAAAAGCAAGGGTAAGGGTAAGGGTAAGGGTAAGGGTAAGGGTAAGGGTAAGGGTAAGGGTAAGGGTAAGGGTAAAGGTAAGGGTAAGCCTAAGGGTAAAAGCAAGGGTAAGGGTAAGGGTAAGGGTAAGGGTAAGGGTAAGGGTAAGGGTAAGGGTAAGGGTAAGGGTAAGGGTAAGGGTAAGGGTAAGGGTAAGGGTAAGGGTAAGCTTAAGGGTATAAGCAAGGGTAAGGGTAAGGGTAAGGGTGAGGGTAAGGGTAAGGGTAAGGGTAAGGGTAAATGTAAGCTTAAGGGTAAAAGCAAGGGTAAGGGTAAGGGTAAGGGTAAGGGTAAGGGTAAGGGTAAGGGTAAGGGTAAGCTTAAGGGTAAAAGCAAGGGTAAGGGTAAGGGTGAGGGTAAGGGTAAGGGTAAGGGTAAGGGTAAGCTTAAGGGTAAGGGTAAGGGTAAGGGTAAGGGTAAGCTTAAGGGTAAAAGCAAGGGTAAGGGTAAGGGTAAGGGTAAGGGTAAAGGTAAGGGTAAGGGTAAGGGTAAGGGTAAGGGTAAGGGTAAGGGTAAGGGTAAGGGTAAGGGTAAGGGTAAGGGTAAGGGAAAGCTTAAGTGTAAGGGTAAGGGTAAGGGTAAGGGTAAGCTTAAGGGTAAAAGCAAGGGTAAGGGTAAGGGTAAGGGTAAGGGTAAGGGTAAGCTTAAGGGTAAAAGCAAGGGTAAGGGTAAGGGTAAGGGTAAGGGTAAGGGTAAGGGTAAGGGTAAGGGTAAGGGTAAGGGTAAGGGTAAGCTTAAGGGTAAGGGTAAGGGTAAGGGTAAGGGTAAGCTTAAGGGTAAAAGCAAGGGTAAGGGTAAGGGTAGGGGTAAGGGTAAGGGTAAAGGTAAGGGTAAGCCTAAGGGTAAAAGCAAGGATAAGGGTAAGGGTAAGGGTAAGGGTAAGGGTAAGGTTAAGAGTAAGGGTAAGGGTAAGGGTAAGCTTAAGGGTAAAAGCAAGGGTAAGGGTAAGGGTAAGGGTAAGGGTAAGGGTAAGGGTAAGGGTAAGGGTATGGGTAAGGGTAAGGGTAAGGGAAAGCTTAAGGGTAAAAGCAAGGGTAAGGGTAAGGGTAAGGGTAAGGGTAAGGGTAAGGGTAAGGGTAAGCTTAAGGGTAAAAGCAAGGGTAAGGGTAAGGGTAAGGGTAAGGGTAAGGGTTAGGGTAAGGGTAAAGGTAAGGGTAAGCCTAAGGGTAAAAGCAAGGGTAAGGGTAAGGGTAAGGGTAAGGGTAAGGGTAAGGGTAAGGGTAAGGGTAAGGGTAAGGGTAAGGGTAAGGGTAAGGGTAAGGGTAAGAGTAAGGGTAAGGGTAAGGGTAAGCTTAAGGGTAAAAGCAAGGGTAAGGGTAAGGGTAAGGGTAAGGGTAAGCCTAAGGGTAAAAGCAAGGGTAAGGGTAAGGGTAAGGGTAAGGGTAAGGGTAAGCTTAAGGGTAAAAGCAAGGGTAAGGGTAAGGGTAAGGGTAAGGGTAAGGGTAAGGGTAAGCTTAAGGGTAAAAGCAAGGGTAAGGGTAAGGGTAAGGGTAAGGGTAAGGGTAAGGGTAAAGGTAAGGGTAAGCCTAAGGGTAAAAGCAAGGGTAAGGGTAAGGGTAAGGGTAAGGGTAAGGGTAAGGGTAAGGGTAAGCTTAAGGGTAAAAGCAAGGGTAAGGGTAAGGGTAAGGGTAAGGGTAAGGGTAAGGGTAAGGGTAAGGGTAAGGGTAAGGGTAAGCTTAAGGGTAAAAGCAAGGGTAAGGGTAAGGGTAAGGGTAAGGGTAAGGGTAAGGGTAAGGGTAAGGGTAAGGGTAAGGGTAAAGGTAAGGGTAAGGGTAAGGGTAAGGGTAAGGGTAAGGGTAAGGGTAAGGGTAAGGTTAAGGGTAAAAGCAAGGGTAAGGGTTAGGGTAAGGGTAAGGGTAAGGGTAAGGGTAAGGGTAAGCTTAAGGGTAAAAGCAAGGGTAAGGGTAAGAGTAAGGGTAAGGGTAAGGGTAAGGGTAAGGGTAAGGGTAAGGGTAAGGGTAAGGGTAAGGGTGAGCTTAAGGGTAAAAGCAAGGGTAAGGGTAAGGGTAAGGGTAAGGGTAAGGGTAAGGGTAAGGGTAAGGGTAAGCTTAAGGGTAAAAGCAAGGGTAAGGGTTAGGGTAAGGGTAAGGGTAAGGGTTAAGGTAAGGGTAAAGGTAAGGGTAAGCCTAAGGGTAAAAGCAAGGGTAAGGGTAAGGGTAAGGGTAAGGGTAAGGGTAAGGGTAAGGGTAAGGGTAAGGGTAAGGGTAAGGGTAAGGGTAAGGGTAAGAGTAAGGGTAAGGGTAAGGGTAAGCTTAAGGGTAAAAGCAAGGGTAAGGGTAAGGGTAAGGGTAAGGGTAAGCCTAAGGGTAAAAGCAAGGGTAAGGGTAAGGGTAAGGGTAAGGGTAAGGGTAAGCTTAAGGGTAAAAGCAATTGTAAGGGTAAGGGTAAGGGTAAGGGTAAGGGTAAGGGTAAGGGTAAGCTTAAGGGTAAAAGCAAGGGTAAGGGTAAGGGTAAGGGTAAGGGTAAGGGTAAGGGTAAGGGTAAGGGTAAGGGTAAGGGTAAAGGTAAGGGTAAGCCTAAGGGTAAAAGCAAGGGTAAGGGTAAGGGTGAGGGTAAGGGTAAGGGTAAGCTTAAGGGTAAAAGCAAGGGTAAGGGTAAGGGTAAGGGTAAGGGTAAGGGTAAGGATAAGGGTAAGGGTAAGGGTAAGGGTAAGCTTAAGGGTAAAAGCAAGGGTAAGGGTAAGGGTAAGGGTAAGGGTAAGGGTAAGGGTAAGGGTAAGGGTAAGGGTAAGGGTAAGGGTAAGGGTAAGGGTAAGGGTAAGGGTAAGGGTAAGGGTAAGGGTAAGGGTAAGGGTAAGGGTAAGGGTAAGCTAAAGGGTAAAAGCAAGGGTAAGGGTTAGGGTAAGGGTAAGGGTAAGGGTAAGGGTAAGCTTAAGGGTAAAAGCAAGGGTAAGGGTAAGGGTAACGGTAAGGGTAAGGGTAAGGGTAAGGGTAAGGGTAAAGGTAAGGGTAAGCCTAAGGGTTAAAGCAAGGGTAAGGGTAAGGGTAAGGGTAAGGGTAAGGGTAAGGGTAAGGGTAAGGGTAAGGGTAAGGGTAAGGGTAAGCTTAAGGGTATAAGCAAGGGTAAGGGTAAGGGTAAGGGTGAGGGTAAGGGTAAGGGTAAGGGTAAGGGTAAATGTAAGCTTAAGGGTAAAAGCAAGGGTAAGGGTAAGGGTAAGGGTAAGGGTAAGGGTAAGGGTAAGGGTAAGCTTAAGGGTAAAAGCAAGGGTAAGGGTAAGGGTAAGGGTAAGGGTAAGGGTAAGGGTAAGGGTAAGGGTAAGGGTAAGGGTAAGGGTAAGGGTAAAGGTAAGGGTAAGCCTAAGGGTAAAAGCAAGGGTAAGGGTAAGGGTAAGGGTAAGGGTAAGGGTAAGGGTAAGGGTAAGGGTAAGGGTAAGGGTAAGGGTAAGGGTAAGGGTAAGGGTAAGTGTAAGGGTAAGCTTAAGGGTAAAAGCAAGGGTAAGGGTAAGGGTAAGGGTAAGGGTAAGCCTAAGGGTAAAAGCAAGGGTAAGGGTAAGGGTAAGGGTAAGGGTAAGGGTAAGCTTAATGGTAAAAGCAAGGGTAAGGGTAAGGGTAAGGGTAAGGGTAAGCTTAAGGGTAAAAGCAAGGGTAAGGGTAAGGGTAAGGGTAAGGGTAAGGGTAAGGGTAAAGGTAAGGGTAAGCCTAAGGGTAAAAGCAAGGGTAAGGGTAAGGGTAAGGGTAAGGGTTAGGGTAAGGGTAAGGGTAAGGGTAAGGGTAAGGGTAAGGGTAAGGGTAAGGGTAAGGGTAAGGGTAAGGGTAAGGGTAAGGGTAAGGGTAAGCTTAAGGGTAAAAGCAAGGGTTAGGGTAAGGGTAAGGGTAAGGGTAAGGGTAAGGGTAAGGGTAAGGGTAAGCTTAAGGGTAAAAGCAAGGGTAAGGGTAAGGGTAAGGGTAAGGGTAAGGGTAAGGGTAAGGGTAAGGGTAAGGGTAAGCTCAAGGGTAAAAGCAATGGTAAGGGTAAGGGTAAGGGTAAGGGTAAGCTTAAGGGTAAAAGCAAGGGTAAGGGTAAGGGTAAGGGTAAGGGTAAGGGTAAGGGTAAGGGTAAGGGTAAAGGTAAGGGTAAGCCTAAGGGTAAAAGCAAGGGTAAGGGTAAGGGTAAGGGTAAGGGTAAGGGTAAGGGTAAGGGTAAGGGTAAGGGTAAGGGTAAGGGTAAGGGTAAGGGTAAGGGTAAGCTTAAGGGTAAAAGCAAGGGTGAGGGTAAGGGTAAGGGTAAGGGTAAGGGTAAGGGTAAGGGTAAGGGTAAGGGTAAGGGTAAGGGTAAGGGTAAGGGTAAGGGTAAGGGTAAGGGTAAGGGTAAGGGTAAGGGTAAGGGTAAGGGTAAGCCTAAGGGTAAAAGCAAGGGTAAGGGTAAGGGTAAGGGTAAGGGTAAGGGTAAGCTTAAGGGTAAAAGCAAGGGTAAGGGTAAGGGTAAGGGAAAGGGTAAGGGTAAGGGTAAGCTTAAGGGTAAAAGCAAGGGTAAGGGTAAGGGTAAGGGTAAGGGTAAGGGTAAGGGTAAGGGTAAGGGTAAGGGTAAGGGTAAGGGTAAAGGTAAGGGTAAGCCTAAGGGTAAAAGCAAGGGTATGGGTAAGGGTAAGGGTAAGGGTAAGGGTAAGGGTAAGGGTAAGGGTAAGCTTAAGGGTAAAAGCAAGGGTAAGGGTAAGGGTAAGGGTAAGGGTAAGGGTAAGGGTAAGGGTAAGCTTAAGGGTAAAAGCAAGGGTAAGGGTAAGGGTAAGGGTAAGGGTAAGGGTAAGGGTAAGGGTAAGGGTAAGGGTAAGGGTAAGGGTAAGGGTAAGGGTAAGGGTAAGGGTAAGGGTAAGGGTAAGCTTAAGGGTAAAAGCAAGGGTAAGGGTAAGGGTAAGGGTAAGGGTAAGGGTAAGGGTAAGGGTAAGGGTAAGGGTAAGCTTAAGGGTAAAAGCAAGGGTAAGGGTAAGGGTAAGGGTTAGGGTAAGGGTAAGGGTAAGGGTAAGGGTAAGCCTAAGGGTAAAAGCAAGGGTAAGGGTAAGGGTAAAACAAGGGTAAGGGTAAGGGTAAGGGTAAGGGTAAGGGTAAGGGTAAGGGTAAGGGGTAAGGGTAAGGGTAAGGGTAAGGGTAAGCTTAAGGGTAAAAGCAAGGGTAAGGGTAAGGGTAAGGGTAAGGGTAAGGGTAAGTGTAAGCTTAAGGGTAAAAGCAAGGGTAAGGGTAAGGGTAAGGGTAAAGGTAAGGGTAAGCCTTAGGGTAAAAGCAAGGGTAAGGGTAAGGGTAAGGGTAAGGGTAAGGGTAAGGGTAAGGGTAAGGGTAAGGGTAAGCTTAAGGGTAAAAGCAAGGGTAAGGGTAAGGGTAAGGGTAAGGGTAAGGGTAAGGGTAAGGGTAAGCTTAAGGGTAAAAGCAAGGGTAAGGGTAAGGGTAAGGGTAAGGGTAAGGGTAAGGGTAAGGGTAAGGGTAAGGGTAAGGATAAGGGTAAGGGTAAAGGTAAGGGTAAGCCTAAGGGTAAAAGCAAGGGTAAGGGTAAGGGTAAGGGTAAGGGTAAGGGTAAGGGTAAGGGTAAGGGTAAGGGTAAGGGTAAGGGTAAGTGTAAGGGTAAGCTTAAGGGTAAAAGCAAGGGTAAGGGTAAGGGTAAGGGTAAGGGTAAGCCTAAGGGTAAAAGCAAGGGTAAGGGTAAGGGTAAGGGTAAGGGTAAGGGTAAGCTTAAGGGTAAAAGCAAGGGTAAGGGTAAGGGTAAGGGTAAGGGTAAGGGTAAGGGTAAGGGTAAGCCTAAGGGTAAAAGCAAGGGTAAGGGTAAGGGTAAGGGTAAGGGTAAGGGTAAGGGTAAAGGTAAGGGTAAGCCTAAGGGTAAAAGCAAGGGTAAGGGTAAGGGTAAGGGTAAGGGTAAGGGTAAGGGTAAGGGTAAGGGTAAGGGTAAGGGTAAGGGTAAGGGTAAGGGTAAGCTTAAGGGTAAAAGCAAGGGTTAGGGTAAGGGTAAGGGTAAGGGTAAGGGTAAGGGTAAGGGTAAGCTTAAGGGTAAAAGCAAGGGTAAGGGTAAGGGTAAGGGTAAGGGTAAGGGTAAGGGTAAGGGTAAGCTTAAGGGTAAAAGCAAGGGTAAGGGTAAGGGTAAGGGTAAGGGTAAGCTTAAGGGTAAAAGCAAGGGTAAGGGTAAGGGTAAGGGTAAGGGTAAGGGTAAGGGTAAGGGTAAAGGTAAGGGTAAGCCTAAGGGTAAAAGCAAGGGTAAGGGTAAGGGTAACGGTAAGGGTAAGGGTAAGGGTAAGGGTAAGGGTAAGGGTAAGGGTAAGCTTAAGGGTAAAAGCAAGGGTGAGGGTAAGGGTAAGGGTAAGGGTAAGGGTAAGGGTAAGGGTAAGGGTAAGGGTAAGGGTAAGGGTAAGGGTAAGGGTAAGGGTAAGCCTAAGGGTAAAAGCAAGGGTAAGGGTAAGGGTAAGGGTAAGGGTAAGGGTAAGCTTAAGGGTAAAAGCAAGGGTAAGGGTAAGGGTAAGGGTAAGGGTAAGGGTAAGGGTAATCTTAAGGGTAAAAGCAAGGGTAAGGGTAAGGGTAAGGGTAAGGGTAAGGGTAAGGGTAAGGGTAAGGGTAAGGGTAAGGGTAAAGGTAAGGGTAAGCCTAAGGGTAAAAGCAAGGGTATGGGTAAGGGTAAGGGTAAGGGTAAGGGTAAGGGTAAGGGTAAGAGTAAGGGTAAGCTTAAGGGTAAAAGCAAGGGTAAGGGTAAGGGTAAGGGTAAGGGTAAGGGTAAGGGTAAGGGTAAGGGTAAGGGTAAGGGAAAGCTTAAGGGTAAAAGCAAGGGTAAGGGTAAGGGTAAGGGTAAGGGTAAGGGTAAGGGTAAGGGTAAGGGTACGGGTAAGCTTAAGGGTAAAAGCAAGGGTAAGGGTAAAGGTAAGGGTAAGGGTAAGGGTAAGGGTAAGCTTAAGGGTAAAAGCAAGGGTTAGGGTAAGGGTAAGGGTAAGGGTAAGGGTAAGGGTAAGGGTAAGGGTAAGGGTAAGGGTAAGGGTAAGGGTAAGGGTAAGGGTAAGGGTAAGGGTAAGGGTAAGGGTAAGCTTAAGGGTAAAAGCAAGGGTAAGGGTAAGGGTAAGGGTGAGGGTAAGGGTAAGTGTAAGCTTAAGGGTAAAAGCAAGGGTAAGGGTAAGGGTAAGGGTAAAGGTAAGGGTAAGCCTTAGGGTAAAAGCAAGGGTAAGGGTAAGGGTAAGGGTAAGGGTAAGGGTAAGGGTAAGGGTAAGGGTAAGGGTAAGGGTAAGCTTAAGGGTAAAAGCAAGGGTAAGTGTAAGGGTAAGGGTAAGGGTAAGGGTAAGGGTAAGGGTAAGGGTAAGGGTAAGCTTAAGGGTAAAAGCAAGGGTAAGGGTAAGGGTAAGGGTAAGGGTAAGGGTAAGGGTAAGGGTAAGGGTAAGGGTAAGGGTAAGGGTAAGCTTAAGGGTAAAAGCAAGGGTAAGGGTTAGGGTAAGGGTAAGGGTAAGGGTAAGGGTAAGCTTGAGGGTAAAAGCAAGGGTAAGGGTAAGGGTAGGGGTAAAGGTAAGGGTAAGCCTAAGGGTAAAAGCAAGGGTAAGGGTAAGGGTAAGGGTAAGGGTAAGGGTAAGGGTAAGGGTAAGGGTAAGGGTAAAGGTAAGGGTAAGGGTAAGGGTAAGCTTAAGGGTATAAGCAAGGGTAAGGGTAAGGGTAAGGGTGAGGGTAAGGGTGAGGGTAAGGGTAAGCTTAAGGGTAAAAGCAAGGGTAAGGGTAAGGGTAAGGGTAAGGGTAAGGGTAAGGGTAAGGGTAAGCTTAAGGGTAAAAGCAAGGGTAAGGGTAAGGGTAAGGGTAAGGGTAAGCCTAAGGGTAAAACAAGGGTAAGGGTAAGGGTAAGGGTAAGGGTAAGGGTAAGGGTAAGCTTAAGGGTAAAAGCAAGGGTAAGGGTAAGGGTAAGGGTGAGGGTAAGGGTAAGCTTAAGGGTTAAAGCAAGGGTAAGGGTAAGGGTAAGGGTAAGGGTAAGGGTAAGGGTAAGGGTAAAGGTAAGGGTAAGCCTAAGGGTAAAAGCAAGGGTAAGGGTTAGGGTAAGGGTAAGGGTAAGGGTAAGGGTAAGGGTAAGGGTAAGGGTAAGGGTAAGGGTAAGGGTAAGGGTAAGGGTAAGGGTAAGGGTAAGGGTAAGGGTAAGGGTAAGGGTAAGGGTAAGGGTAAGGGTAAGCTTAACGGTAAAAGCAAGGGTAAGGGTAAGGGTAAGGGTAAGGGTAAGGGTAAGGGTAAGGGTAAAGGTAAGGGTAAGCCTAAGGGTAAAAGCAAGGGTAAGGGTAAGGGTAAGGGTAAGGGTAAGGGTAAGGGTAAGGGTAAGGGTAAGGGTAAGGGTGAGAGTAAGGGTAAGCTTAAGGGTAAGAGCAAGGGTAAAGGTAAGGGTAAGGGTAAGGGTAAGGGTAAGGGTAAGGGTAAAGGTAAGGGTAAGCCTAAGGGTAAAAGCAAGGGTAAGGGTAAGGGTTAGGGTAAGGGTAAGGGTAAGGGTAAGGGTAAGGGTAAGGGTAAGGATAAGGGTAAGGGTAAGGGTAAGTGTAAGGGTAAGGGTAAGTGTAAGCTTAAGGGTAAAAGCAAGGGTAAGGGTAAGGGTAAGGGTAAGGGTAAGGGTAAGGGTAAGGGTAAGGGTAAGGGTAAGGGTAAGGGTAAGCTTAAGGGTAAGGGTAAAGGTAAGGGTAAAGGTAAGGGTAAGCCTAAGTGTAAAAGCAAGGGTAAGGGTAAGGGTTAGGGTAAGGGTAAGGGTAAGGGTAAGGGTAAAGGTAAGGGTAAGGGTTAGTGTAAGGGTAAGGGTAAGGGTAAGCTTAAGGGTAAAAGCAAGGGTAAGGGTAAGGGTAAGGGTAAGGGTAAGGGTAAGGGTAAGGGTAAGGGTAAGGGTAAGCTTAAGGGTAAGGGTAAGGGTAAGGGTAAGGGTAAGCCTAAGGGTAAAAGCAAGGGTAAGGGTAAGGGTAAGGGTAAGGGTAAGGGTAAGGGTAAGCTTAAGGGTAAAAGCAAGGGTAAGGATAAGGGTAAGGGTAAGGGTAAGGGTAAGGGTAAGCTTAAGGGTAAAAGCAAGGGTAAGGGTAAGGGTAAGGGTAAGGGTAAGGGTAAGGGTAAAGGTAAGGGTAAGCTTAAGGGTAAAAGCAAGGGTAAGGGTAAGGGTAAGGGTTAGGGTAAGGGTAAGGGTAAGGGTAAGGGTAAGCCTAAGGGTAAAAGCAAGGGTAAGGGTAAGGGTAAAACAAGGGTAAGGGTAAGGGTAAGGGTAAGGGTAAGGGTAAGGGTAAGGGTAAGGGTAAGGGTAAGGGTAAGGGTAAGCTTAAGGGTAAAAGCAAGGGTAAGGGTAAGGGTAAGGGTAAGGGTAAGGGTAAGTGTAAGCTTAAGGGTAAAAGCAAGGGTAAGGGTAAGGGTAAGGGTAAAGGTAAGGGTAAGCCTTAGGGTAAAAGCAAGGGTAAGGGTAAGGGTAAGGGTAAGGGTAAGGGTAAGGGTAAGGGTAAGGGTAAGGGTAAGCTTAAGGGTAAAAGCAAGGGTAAGGGTAAGGGTAAGGGTAAGGGTAAGGGTAAGGGTAAGGGTAAGCTTAAGGGTAAAAGCAAGGGTAAGGGTAAGGGTAAGGGTAAGGGTAAGGGTAAGGGTAAGGGTAAGGGTAAGGATAAGGGTAAGGGTAAAGGTAAGGGTAAGCCTAAGGGTAAAAGCAAGGGTAAGGGTAAGGGTAAGGGTAAGGGTAAGGGTAAGGGTAAGGGTAAGGGTAAGGGTAAGGGTAAGGGTAAGTGTAAGGGTAAGCTTAAGGGTAAAAGCAAGGGTAAGGGTAAGGGTAAGGGTAAGGGTAAGCCTAAGGGTAAAAGCAAGGGTAAGGGTAAGGGTAAGGGTAAGGGTAAGGGTAAGCTTAAGGGTAAAAGCAAGGGTAAGGGTAAGGGTAAGGGTAAGGGTAAGGGTAAAGGTAAGGGTAAGCCTAAGGGTAAAAGCAAGGGTAAGGGTAAGGGTAAGGGTAAGGGTAAGGGTAAGGGTAAGGGTAAGGGTAAGGGTAAGGGTAAGGGTAAGGGTAAGCTTAAGGGTAAAAGCAAGGGTTAGGGTAAGGGTAAGGGTAAGGGTAAGGGTAAGGGTAAGGGTAAGCTTAAGGGTAAAAGCAAGGGTAAGGGTAAGGGTAAGGGTAAGGGTAAGGGTAAGGGTAAGGGTAAGCTTAAGGGTAAAAGCAAGGGTAAGGGTAAGGGTAAGGGTAAGGGTAAGCTTAAGGGTAAAAGCAAGGGTAAGGGTAAGGGTAAGGGTAAGGGTAAGGGTAAGGGTAAGGGTAAAGGTAAGGGTAAGCCTAAGGGTAAAAGCAAGGGTAAGGGTAAGGGTAACGGTAAGGGTAAGGGTAAGGGTAAGGGTAAGGGTAAGGGTAAGGGTAAGCTTAAGGGTAAAAGCAAGGGTGAGGGTAAGGGTAAGGGTAAGGGTAAGGGTAAGGGTAAGGGTAAGGGTAAGGGTAAGGGTAAGGGTAAGGGTAAGGGTAAGGGTAAGGGTAAGGGTAAGCCTAAGGGTAAAAGCAAGGGTAAGGGTAAGGGTAAGGGTAAGGGTAAGGGTAAGCTTAAGGGTAAAAGCAAGGGTAAGGGTAAGGGTAAGGGTAAGGGTAAGGGTAAGGGTAATCTTAAGGGTAAAAGCAAGGGTAAGGGTAAGGGTAAGGGTAAGGGTACAGGTAAGGGTAAGGGTAAGGGTAAGGGTAAAGGTAAGGGTAAGCCTAAGGGTAAAAGCAAGGGTATGGGTAAGGGTAAGGGTAAGGGTAAGGGTAAGGGTAAGGGTAAGAGTAAGGGTAAGCTTAAGGGTAAAAGCAAGGGTAAGGGTAAGGGTAAGGGTAAGGGTAAGGGTAAGGGTAAGGGTAAGGGTAAGGGTAAGGGAAAGCTTAAGGGTAAAAGCAAGGGTAAGGGTAAGGGTAAGGGTAAGGGTAAGGGTAAGGGTAAGGGTAAGGGTAAGGGTAAGCTTAAGGGTAAAAGCAAGGGTAAGGGTAAAGGTAAGGGTAAGGGTAAGGGTAAGGGTAAGCTTAAGGGTAAAAGCAAGGGTTAGGGTAAGGGTAAGGGTAAGGGTAAGGGTAAGGGTAAGGGTAAGCGTAAGGGTAAGGGTAAGGGTAAGGGTAAGGGTAAGCCTAAGGGTAAAAGCAAGGGTAAGGGTAAGGGTAAAAGCAAGGGTAAGGGTAAGGGTAAGGGTAAGGGTAAGGGTAAGGGTAAGGGTAAGGGTAAGGGTAAGGGTAAGGGTAAGCTTAAGGGTAAAAGCAAGGGTAAGGGTAAGGGTAAGGGTGAGGGTAAGGGTAAGTGTAAGCTTAAGGGTAAAAGCAAGGGTAAGGGTAAGGGTAAGGGTAAAGGTAAGGGTAAGCCTTAGGGTAAAAGCAAGGGTAAGGGTAAGGGTAAGGGTAAGGGTAAGGGTAAGGGTAAGGGTAAGGGTAAGGGTAAGGGTAAGCTTAAGGGTAAAAGCAAGGGTAAGTGTAAGGGTAAGGGTAAGGGTAAGGGTAAGGGTAAGGGTAAGGGTAAGGGTAAGCTTAAGGGTAAAAGCAAGGGTAAGGGTAAGGGTAAGGGTAAGGGTAAGGGTAAGGGTAAGGGTAAGGGTAAGGGTAAGGGTAAGGGTAAGCTTAAGGGTAAAAGCAAGGGTAAGGGTTAGGGTAAGGGTAAGGGTAAGGGTAAGGGTAAGCTTGAGGG
>CAUEHS010000189.1:0-24750 GCA_958510865.1 Myrrha octodecimguttata | reverse complement strand
CTTAACCTTACCTTTACCCTTACCCTTACCCTTACCCTTACCCTTACCCTTACCCTTACCCTTACCCTTACCCTTACCCTTACCCTTACCCTTACCCTTACCCTTGCTTTTACCCTTAAGCTTACCCTTACCCTTACCCTTACCCTTACCCTTACCCTTACCCTTACCCTTACCCTTGCTTTTACCCTTAAGCTTACCCTTACCCTTACCCTTACCCTTACCCTTACCCTCACCCTTACCCTTACCCTTACCCTTGCTTATACCCTTAAGCTTACCCTTACCCTTACCCTTACCCTTACCCTTACCCTTACCCTTACCCTTAACCTTACCCTTACCCTTACCCTTACCCTTACCCTTACCCTTGCTTTTACCCTTAGGCTTACCCTTACCTTTACCCTTACCCTTACCCTTACCCTTACCCTTACCCTTACCCTTACCCTTACCCTTACCCTTGCTTTTACCCTTAAGCTTACCCTTACCCTTACCCTTACCCTTACCCTTACCCTAACCCTTACCCTTGCTTTTACCCTTAAGCTTACCCTTACCCTTACCCTTACCCTTACCCTTACCCTTACCCTTACCCTTACCCTTACCCTTACCCTTACCCTTACCCTTGCTTTTACCCTTAAGCTTACCCTTACCCTTACCCTTACCCTTACCCTTACCCTTACCCTTACCCTTGCCCTTACCCTTATCCTTACCCTTGCTTTTACCCTTAAGCTTACCCTTACCCTTACCCTTACCCTTACCCTTACCCTTACCTTTACCCTTACCCTTACCCTTACCCTTACCCTTACCCTTGCTTTTACTCTTAGGCTTACCCTTACCTTTACCCTTACCCTTACCCTTACCCTTACCCTCACCCTTACCCTAACCCTTGCTTTTACCCTTAAGCTTACCCTTACCCTTACCCTTACCCTTACCCTTACCCTTACCCTTGCTTTTACCCTTAAGCTTACCCTTACCCTTACCCTTAACCTTACCCTTACCCTTGCTTTTACCCTTAGGCTTACCCTTACCTTTACCCTTACCCTTACCCTTGCTTTTACCCTTAAGCTTACCCTTACCCTTACCCTTACTCTAACCCTTACCCTTACCCTTACCCTTACCCTTACCCTTACCCTTACCCTTACCCTTACCCTTACCCTTACCCTTACCCTTACCCTTACCCTTGCTTTTACCCTTAGGCTTACCCTTACCTTTACCCTTACCCTAACCCTTACCCTTACCCTTACCCTTACCCTTACCCTTGCTTTTACCCTTAAGCTTACCCTTACACTTACCCTTACCCTTACCCTTACCCTTACCCTTACCCTTACCCTTACCCTTACCCTTACCCTTACCCTTGCTTTTACCCTTAAGCTTACCCTTACCCTTACCCTTACCCTTACCCTTACCCTTACCCTTACCCTTACCCTTACCCTTACCCTTACCCTTACCCTTGCTTTTACCCTTAAGCTTACCCTTACCCTTACCCTTACCCTTACCCTTACCCTTACCCTTACCCTTACCCTTACCCTTACCCTTACCCTTACCCTTACCCTTACCCTTGCTTTTACCCTTAGGCTTACCCTTACCTTTACCCTTACCCTTACCCTTACCCTTACCCTTACCCTTGCTTTTACCCTTAAGCTTACCCTTACCCTTACCCTTACCCTTAAGCTTACCCTTACCCTTACCCTTACCCTTACCCTTACCCTTACCCTTACCCTTACCCTTACCCTTACCCTTACCCTTACCCTTACCCTTACCCTTACCCTTACCCTTACCCTTACCCTTGCTTTTACCCTTAAGCTTACCCTTACCCTTACCCTTACCCTTACCCTTACCCTTGCTTTTACCCTTAAGCTTACCCTTACCCTTACCCTTACCCTTAAGCTTACCCTTACCCTTACCCTTACCCTTACCCTTACCCTTACCCTTACCCTTACCCTTACCCTTACCCTTACCCTTACCCTTACCCTTACCCTTGCTTTTACCCTTAAGCTTACCCTTACCCTTACCCTTACCCTTACCCTTAAGCTTACCCTTACCCTTACCCTTACCCTTACCCTTACCCTTAACCTTACCCTTGCTTTTACCCTTAAGCTTACCCTTACCCTTACCCTTACCCTTACCCTTAAGCTTACCCTTACCCTTACACTTACCCTTACCCTTAGGGTAAGGGTAAGGGTAAGGGTAAGGGTAAGGGTAAGGGTAAGCTTAAGGGTAAAAGCAAGGGTAGGGGTAAGGGTAAGGGTAAGGGTAAGGGTAAGGGTAAGCTTAAGGGTAAAAGCAAGGGTAAGGGTAAGGCTAAGGGTAAGGGTAAGGGTAAGGGTAAGGGTAAGCTTAAGGGTAAAAGCAAGGGTAAGGGTAAGGGTAAGGGTAAGGGTAAGGGTAAGGGTAAGGGTAAAGGTGAGGGTAAGCCTAAGGGTAAAAGCAAGGGTAAGGGTAAGGGTAAGGGTAAGGGTAAGGGTAAGGGTAAGGGTAAGGGTAAGGGTAAGGGTAGGGGTAAGAGTAAGGGTAAGGGTAAGCTTAAGGGTAAAAGCAAGGGTAAGGGTAAGGGTAAGGGTAAGGGTAAGGGTAAGGGTAAGGGTAAGCTTAAGGGTAAAAGCAAGGGTAAGGGTAAGGGTAAGGGTAAGGGTAAGGGTAAGGGTAAGGGTAAGGGTAAGGGTAAGGGTAAGGGTAAGGGTAAGGGTAAGGGTAAGGGTAAGGGTAAGCTTAAGGGTAAAAGCAAGGGTAAGGGTAAGGGTAAGGGTAAGGGTAAGGGTAAGGGTAATGGTAAGGGTAAAGGTAAGGGTAAGCCTAAGGGTAAAAGCAAGGGTAAGGGTAAGGGTAAGGGTAAGGGTAAGGGTAAGGGTAAGGTTAAGGGTAAGGGTAAGGGTAAGGGTAAGGGTAAGGGTAAGGGTAAGCTTAAGGGTAAAAGCAAGGGTAAGGGTAAGGGTAAGGGTAAGGGTAAGGGTAAGGGTAAGCTTAAGGGTAAGGGTAAGGGTAAGGGTAAGGGTAAGCTTAAGGGTAAAAGCAAGGGTAAGGGTAAGGGTAAGGGTAAGGGTAAGGGTAAGCTTAAGGGTAAAAGCAAGGGAAAAGCAAGGGTAAGGGTAAGGGTAAGGGTAAGGTAAGGGTAAGGGTAAGGGTAAGGGTAAGGCTAAGGGTAAGGGTAGCTAAGGGTAAGGGTAAGGGTAAGGGTAAGGGTAAGCTTAAGGGTAAAAGCAAGGTAAGGGTAAGGGTAAGGGTAAGGGTAAGCTAAAGGGTAAAAGCAAGGGTAAGGGTAAGGGTAAGGGTAAGGGTAAGGGTAAGGGTAAGGGTAAGGGTAAGGGTAAGGGTAAGCTTAAGGGTAAGGGAAAGGGTAAGGGTAAGGGTAAGCTTAAGGTAAAAGCAAGGGTAAGGGTAAGGGTAAGGGTAAGGGTAAGGGAAAGGGTAAGGGTAAGCTTGAGGGTAAGGGTAAGGGTAAGGGTAAGGGTAAGCTTAAGGGTAAAAGCAAGGGTAAGGGTAAGGGTGAGGGTAAGGGTAAGGGTAAGGGTAAGGGTAAGCTTAAGGGTAAGGGTAAGGGTAAGGGTAAGGGTAAGCTTAAGGGTGAAAGCAAGGGTAAGGGTAAGGGTAAGGGTAAGGGTAAGGGTAAGGGTAAGGGTAAGGGTAAGGGTAAGGGTAAGGGTAAGGGTAAGGGTAAGGGTAAGGGTAAGGGAAAGCTTAAGGGTAAGGGTAAGGGTAAGGGTAAGGGTAAGCTTAAGGGTAAAAGCAAGGGTAAGGGTAAGGGTAAGGGTAAGCTTAAGGGTAAAAGCAAGGGTAAGGGTAAGGGTAAGGGTAAGGGTAAGGGTAAGGGTAAGGGTAAGGGTAAGGGTAAGGGTAAAGGTAAGGGTAAGGGTAAGCTTAAGGGTAAGGGAAAGGGTAAGGGTAAGGGTAAGCTTAAGGGTAAAAGCAAGGGTAAGGGTAAGGGTAAGGGTAAGGGTAAAGGTAAGGGTAAGCCTAAGGGTAAAAGCAAGGATAAGGGTAAGGGTAAGGGTAAGGGTACCCTTACCCTTACCCTTACCCTTGCTTTTACCCTTAAGCTTACCCTTACCCTTACCCTTACCCTTACCCTTACCCTTACCCTTACCCTTACCCTCACCCTTACCCTTACCCTTACCCTTACCCTTACCCTTGCTTTTACCCTTAAGCTTACCCTTACCCTTACCCTTACCCTTACCCTTACCCTTACCCTTACCCTTACCCTTACCCTTACCCTTACCCTTACCCTTACCCTTACCCTAACCCTTACCCTTGCTTTGACCCTTAGGCTTACCCTTACCTTTACCCTTACCCTTACCCTTATCCTTACACTTACCCTTACCCTTACCCTTACCCTTACCCTTACCCTTGCTTTTACCCTTAAGCTTACCCTTACCCTTACCCTTACCCTTGCTTTTACCCTTAAGCTTACCCTTACCCTTACCCTTACCCTTACCCTTACCCTTGCTTTTACCCTTAGGCTTACCCTTACCCTTACCCTTACCCTTACCCTTGCTTTTACCCTTAAGCTTACCCTTACCCTTACCCTTACCCTTACCCTTACCCTTACCCTTACCCTTACCCTTACCCTTACCCTTACCCTTGCTTTTACCCTTAGGCTTACCCTTACCCTTACCCTTACCCTTACCCTTGCTTTTACCCTTAAGCTTACCCTTACCCTTACCCTTACCCTTACCCTTACCCTTACCCTTACCCTTACCCTTACCCTTACCCTTACCCTTACCCTTACCCTTACCCTTACCCTTACCCTTACCCTTACCCTTACCCTTACCCTTACCCTTACCCTTACCCTTGCTTATACCCTTAAGCTTACCCTTACCCTTACCCTTACCCTTACCCTTACCCTTACCCTTACCCTTACCCTTGCTTTTACCCTTAAGCTTACCCTTACCCTTACCCTTACCCTTACCCTTACCCTCACCCTTACCCTTACCCTTACCCTTGCTTATACCCTTAAGCTTACCCTTACCCTTACCCTTACCCTTACCCTTAACCTTACCCTTACCCTTACCCTTACCCTTACCCTTACCCTTGCTTTTACCCTTAGGCTTACCCTTACCTTTACCCTTACCCTTACCCTTACCCTTACCCTTACCCTTACCCTTACCCTTGCTTTTACCCTTAAGCTTACCCTTACCCTTACCCTTACCCTTACCCTTACCCTAACCCTTACCCTTGCTTTTACCCTTAAGCTTACCCTTACCCTTACCCTTACCCTTACCCTTACCCTTACCCTTACCCTTACCCTTACCCTTACCCTTACCCTTACCCTTACCCTTACCCTTACCCTTACCCTTGCTTTTACCCTTAAGCTTACCCTTACCCTTACCCTTACCCTTACCCTTACCCTTACCCTTACCCTTACCCTTATCCTTACCCTTGCTTTCACCCTTAAGCTTACCCTTACCCTTACCCTTACCCTTACCCTTACCCTTACCCTTACCCTTACCTTTACCCTTACCCTTACCCTTACCCTTACCCTTACCCTTGCTTTTACTCTTAGGCTTACCCTTACCTTTACCCTTACCCTTACCCTTACCCTTACCCTCACCCTTACCCTAACCCTTGCTTTTACCCTTAAGCTTACCCTTACCCTTACCCTTACCCTTACCCTTACCCTTACCCTTGCTTTTACCCTTAAGCTTACCCTTACCCTTACCCTTAACCTTACCCTTACCCTTGCTTTTACCCTTAGGCTTACCCTTACCCTTACCCTTACCCTTACCCTTGCTTTTACCCTTAAGCTTACCCTTACCCTTACCCTTACTCTAACCCTTACCCTTACCCTTACCCTTACCCTTACCCTTACCCTTACCCTTACCCTTACCCTTACCCTTACCCTTACCCTTACCCTTACCCTTACCCTTACCCTTGCTTTTACCCTTAGGCTTACTCTTACCTTTACCCTTTCCCTAACCCTTACCCTTACCCTTACCCTTACCCTTACCCTTGCTTTTACCCTTAAGCTTACCCTTACACTTACCCTTACCCTTACCTTTACCCTTACCCTTACCCTTACCATTACCCTTGCTTTTACCCTTAAGCTTACCCTTACCCTTACCCTTACCCTTACCCTTACCCTTACCCTTACCCTTACCCTTACCCTTACCCTTGCTTTTACCCTTAAGCTTACCCTTACCCTTACCCTTACCCTTACCCTTACCCTTACCCTTACCCTTACCCTTACCCTTACCCTTACCCTTGCTTTTACCCTTAGGCTTACCCTTACCTTTACCCTTACCCTTACCCTTACCCTTGCTTTTACCCTTAAGCTTACCCTTACCCTTACCCTTACCCTTAAGCTTACCCTTACCCTTACCCTTACCCTTACCCTTACCCTTACCCTTACCCTTACCCTTACCCTTACCCTTACCCTTACCCTTACCCTTACCCTTACCCTTACCCTTACCCTTACCCTTACCCTTGCTTTTACCCTTAAGCTTACCCTTACCCTTACCCTTACCCTTACCCTTACCCTTGCTTTTACCCTTAAGCTTACCCTTACCCTTACCCTTACCCTTAAGCTTACCCTTACCCTTACCCTTACCCTTACCCTTACCCTTACCCTTACCCTTACCCTTACCCTTACCCTTACCCTTACCCTTACCCTTGCTTTTACCCTTAAGCTTACCCTTACCCTTACCCTTACCCTTACCCTTAAGCTTACCCTTACCCTTACCCTTACCCTTACCCTTACCCTTAACCTTACCCTTGCTTTTACCCTTAAGCTTACCCTTACCCTTACCCTTACCCTTACCCTTAAGCTTACCCTTACCCTTACACTTACCCTTACCCTTACCCTTGCTTTTACCCTTAAGCTTACCCTTACCCTTACCCTTACCCTTATCCTTACCCTTAAGCTTACCCTTACCCTTACCCTAACCCTTACCCTTACCCTTACCCTTACCCTTACCCTTACCCTTGCTTTTACCCTTAAGCTTACCCTTACCCTTACCCTAAGTAAGGGTAAGGGTAAGGGTAAGGGTAAGGGTAAGGGTAAGGGTAAGGGTAAGGGTAAGGGTAAGGGTAAGGGTAAGGGTAAGGGTAAGGGTAAGGGTAAGGGTAAGGGTAAGGGTAAGGGTAAGGGTAAGGGTAAGGGTAAGCTTAAGGGTAAAAGCAAGGGTAAGGGTAAGGGTAAGGGTAAGGGTAAGGGTAAGGGTAAGGGTAAGGGTAAGCTTAAGGGTAAAAGCAAGGGTAAGGGTAAGGGTAAGGGTAAGGGTAAGGGTAAGGGTAAGGGTAAGGGTAAGGGTAAGGGTAAGGGTAAGGGTAAGGGTAAAGGTAAGGGTAAGCCTAAGGGTAAAAGCAAGGGTAAGGGTAAGGGTAAGGGTAAGGGTAAGGGTAAGGGTAAGGGTAAGGGTAAGGGTAGGGGTAAGGGTAAGGGTAAGGGTAAGGGTAAGGGTAAGGGTAAAGGTAAGGGTAAGGGTAAGGGTAAGGGTAAGGGTAAGGGTAAGGGTAAAGGTAAGGGTAAGCCTAAGGGTAAAAGCAAGGGTAAGGGTAAGGGTAAGGGTAAGGGTAAGGGTAAGGGTAAGGTTAAGGGTAAGGGTAAGGGTAAGCTTAAGGGTAAAAGCAAGGGTAAGGGTAAGGGTAAGGGTAAGGGTAAGGGTAAGGGTAAGGGTAAGGGTAAGGGTAAGGGTAAGGGTAAGGGTAAGCTTAAGGGTAAGGGTAAGGGTAAGGGTAAGGGTAAGCTTAAGGGTAAAAGCAAGGGTAAGGGTAAGGGTAAGGGTAAGGGTAAGCTAAAGGGTAAAAGCAAGGGTAAGGGTAAGGGATAGGGTAAGGGTAAGGGTAAGGGTAAGGGTAAGGGTAAGGGTAAGGGTAAGCTTAAGGGTAAGGGTAAGGGTAAGGGTAAGGGTAAGGGTAAGCTTAAGGGTAAAAGCAAGGGTAAGGGTAAGGGTAAGGGTAAGGGTAAGGGAAAGGGTAAGGGTAAGCTTAAGGGTAAGGGTAAGGGTAAGGGTAAGGGTAAGCTTAAGGGTAAAAGCAAGGGTAAGGGTAAGGGTGAGGGTAAGGGTAAGGGTAAGGGTAAGGGTAAGCTTAAGGGTAAGGGTAAGGGTAAGGGTAAGGGTAAGCTTAAGGGTGAAAGCAAGGGTAAGGGTAAGGGTAAGGGTAAGGGTAAGGGTAAGGGTAAGGGTAAGGGTAAGGGTAAGGGTAAGGGTAAGGGTAAGGGTAAGGGAAAGCTTAAGGGTAAGGGTAAGGGTAAGGGTAAGGGTAAGCTTAAGGGTAAAAGCAAGGGTAAGGGTAAGGGTAAGGGTAAGCTTAAGGGTAAAAGCAAGGGTAAGGGTAAGGGTAAGGGTAAGGGTAAGGGTAAGGGTAAGGGTAAGGGTAAGGGTAAAGGTAAGGGTAAGGGTAAGCTTAAGGGTAAGGGTAAGGGTAAGGGTAAGGGTAAGCTTAAGGGTAAAAGCAAGGGTAAGGGTAAGGGTAAGGGTAAGGGTAAAGGTAAGGGTAAGCCTAAGGGTAAAAGCAAGGATAAGGGTAAGGGTAAGGGTAAGGGTAAGGGTAAGGGTAAGGGTAAGGGTGAGGGTAAGGGTAAGGGTAAGCTTAAGGGTAGAAGCAAGGGTAAGGGTAAGGGTAAGGGTAAGGGTAAGGGTAAGGGTAAGGGTAAGGGTAAGGGTAAGGGTAAGGGTAAGCTTCTTGCTTTTACCCTTAGGCTTACCCTTATCCTTACCCTTACCCTTACCCTTAAGCTTACCCTTACCCTTACCCTTACCCTTACCCTTACCCTTACCCTTACCCTCACCCTTACCCTTACCCTTACCCTTACCCTTACCCTTGCTTTTACCCTTAAGCTTACCCTTACCCTTACCCTTACCCTTACCCTTACCCTTACCCTTACCCTTACCCTTACCCTTACCCTTACCCTTACCCTTACCCTAACCCTTACCCTTGCTTTGACCCTTAGGCTTACCCTTACCTTTACCCTTACCCTTACCCTTATCCTTACACTTACCCTTACCCTTACCCTTACCCTTACCCTTGCTTTTACCCTTAAGCTTACCCTTACCCTTACCCTTACCCTTGCTTTTACCCTCAAGCTTACCCTTACCCTTACCCTTACCCTTACCCTTACCCTTGCTTTTACCCTTAGGCTTACCCTTACCCTTACCCTTGCTTTTACCCTTAAGCTTACCCTTACCCTTACCCTTACCCTTACCCTTACCCTTACCCTTACCCTTACCCTTACCCTTACCCTTACCCTTACCCTTACCCTTACCCTTACCCTTACCCTCACCCTTACCCTTACCCTTACCCTTGCTTTTACCCTTAGGCTTAACCTTACCTTTACCCTTACCCTTACCCTTACCCTTACCCTTACCCTTACCCTTACCCTTACCCTTACCCTTACCCTTACCCTTGCTTATACCCTTAAGCTTACCCTTACCCTTACCCTTACCCTTACCCTTACCCTTACCCTTACCCTTGCTTTTACCCTTAAGCTTACCCTTACCCTTACCCTTACCCTTACCCTTACCCTCACCCTTACCCTTACCCTTACCCTTGCTTATACCCTTAAGCTTACCCTTACCCTTACCCTTACCCTTACCCTAACCCTTACCCTTACCCTTAACCTTACCCTTACCCTTACCCTTACCCTTACCCTTACCCTTGCTTTTACCCTTAGGCTTACCCTTACCTTTACCCTTACCCTTACCCTTACCCTTACCCTTACCCTTACCCTTACCCTTGCTTTTACCCTTAAGCTTACCCTTACCCTTACCCTTACCCTTACCCTTACCCTAACCCTTACCCTTGCTTTTACCCTTAAGCTTACCCTTACCCTTACCCTTACCCTTACCCTTACCCTTACCCTTACCCTTACCCTTACCCTTACCCTTACCCTTACCCTTACCCTTGCTTTTACCCTTAAGCTTACCCTTACCCTTACCCTTACCCTTACCCTTACCCTTACCCTTACCCTTACCCTTACCCTTACCCTTATCCTTACCCTTGCTTTTACCCTTAAGCTTACCCTTACCCTTACCCTTACCCTTACCCTTACCCTTACCCTTACCTTTACCCTTACCCTTACCCTTACCCTTACCCTTACCCTTGCTTTTACTCTTAGGCTTACCCTTACCTTTACCCTTACCCTTACCCTTACCCTTACCCTCACCCTTACCCTAACCCTTGCTTTTACCCTTAAGCTTACCCTTACCCTTACCCTTAACCTTACCCTTACCCTTACCCTTGCTTTTACCCTTAAGCTTACCCTTACCCTTACCCTTAACCTTACCCTTACCCTTGCTTTTACCCTTAGGCTTACCCTTACCCTTACCCTTACCCTTACCCTTGCTTTTACCCTTAAGCTTACCCTTACCCTTACCCTTACTCTAACCCTTACCCTTACCCTTACCCTTACCCTTACCCTTACCCTTACCCTTACCCTTACCCTTACCCTTACCCTTACCCTTACCCTTACCCTTACCCTTGCTTTTACCCTTAGGCTTACCCTTACCTTTACCCTTACCCTAACCCTTACCCTTACCCTTACCCTTACCCTTACCCTTGCTTTTACCCTTTAGCTTACCCTTACACTTACCCTTACCCTTACCCTTACCCTTACCCTTACCCTTACCCTTGCTTTTACCCTTAAGCTTACCCTTACCCTTACCCTTACCCTTACCCTTACCCTTACCCTTACCCTTACCCTTACCCTTACCCTTGCTTTTACCCTTAAGCTTACCCTTACCCTTACCCTTACCCTTACCCTTACCCTTACCCTTACCCTTACCCTTACCCTTACCCTTACCCTTACCCTTACCCTTACCCTTGCTTTTACCCTTAGGCTTACCCTTACCTTTACCCTTACCCTTACCCTTACCCTTACCCTTACCCTTGCTTTTACCCTTAAGCTTACCCTTACCCTTACCCTTACCCTTAAGCTTACCCTTACCCTTACCCTTACCCTTACCATTACCCTTACCCTTACCCTTACCCTTACCCTTACCCTTACCCTTACCCTTACCCTTACCCTTACCCTTACCCTTACCCTTACCCTTACCCTTGCTTTTACCCTTAAGCTTACCCTTACCCTTACCCTTACCCTTACCCTTACCCTTGCTTTTACCCTTAAGCTTACCCTTACCCTTACCCTTACCCTTAAGCTTACCCTTACCCTTACCCTTACCCTTACCCTTACCCTTACCCTTACCCTTACCCTTACCCTTACCCTTACCCTTACCCTTACCCTTACCCTTGCTTTTACCCTTAAGCTTACCCTTACCCTTACCCTTACCCTTACCCTTAAGCTTACCCTTACCCTTACCCTTACCCTTACCCTTACCCTTAACCTTACCCTTGCTTTTACCCTTAAGCTTACCCTTACCCTTACCCTTACCCTTACCCTTAAGCTTATCCTTACCCTTACACTTACCCTTACCCTTACCCTTGCTTTTACCCTTAAGCTTACCCTTACCCTTACCCTTACCCTTATCCTTACCCTTAAGCTTACCCTTACCCTTACCCTAACCCTTACCCTTACCCTTACCCTTACCCTTACCCTTACCCTTGCTTTTACCCTTAAGCTTACCCTTACCCTTACCCTAAGTAAGGGTAAGGGTAAGGGTAAGGGTAAGGGTAAGGGTAAGGGTAAGGGTAAGGGTAAGGGTAAGGGTAAGGGTAAGGGTAAGGGTAAGGGTAAGGGTAAGCTTAAGGGTAAAAGCAAGGGTAAGGGTAAGGGTAAGGGTAAGGGTAAGGGTAAGGGTAAGGGTAAGGGTAAGCTTAAGGGTAAAAGCAAGGGTAAGGGTAAGGGTAAGGGTAAGGGTAAGGGTAAGGGTAAGGATAAGGGTAAGGGTAAGGGTAAGGGTAAGGGTAAGGGTAAGGGTAAGCTTAAGGGTAAAAGCAAGGGTAAGGGTAAGGCTAAGGGTAAGGGTAAGGGTAAGGGTAAGGGTAAGCTTAAGGGTAAAAGCAAGGGTAAGGGTAAGGGTAAGGGTAAGGGTAAGGGTAAGGGTAAGGGTAAAGGTGAGGGTAAGCCTAAGGGTAAAAGCAAGGGTAAGGGTAAGGGTAAGGGTAAGGGTAAGGGTAAGGGTAAGGGTAAGGGTAAGGGTAAGGGTAGGGGTAAGAGTAAGGGTAAGGGTAAGCTTAAGGGTAAAAGCAAGGGTAAGGGTAAGGGTAAGGGTAAGGGTAAGGGTAAGGGTAAGGGTAAGCTTAAGGGTAAAAGCAAGGGTAAGGGTAAGGGTAAGGGTAAGGGTAAGGGTAAGGGTAAGGGTAAGGGTAAGGGTAAGGGTAAGGGTAAGGGTAAGGGTAAGGGTAAGGGTAAGGGTAAGGGTAAGCTTAAGGGTAAAAGCAAGGGTAAGGGTAAGGGTAAGGGTAAGGGTAAGGGTAAGGGTAATGGTAAGGGTAAAGGTAAGGGTAAGCCTAAGGGTAAAAGCAAGGGTAAGGGTAAGGGTAAGGGTAAGGGTAAGGGTAAGGTTAAGGGTAAGGGTAAGGGTAAGGGTAAGGGTAAGGGTAAGCTTAAGGGTAAAAGCAAGGGTAAGGGTAAGGGTAAGGGTAAGGGTAAGGGTAAGGGTAAGGGTAAGCTTAAGGGTAAGGGTAAGGGTAAGGGTAAGGGTAAGCTTAAGGGTAAAAGCAAGGGTAAGTGTAAGGGTAACGGTAAGGGTAAGGGTAAGCTTAAGGGTAAAAGCAAGGGTAAGGGTAAGGGTAAGGGTAAGGGTAAGGGTAAGGGTAAGGGTAAGGGTAAGGGTAAGCTTAAGGGTAAGGGTAAGGGTAAGGGTAAGGGTAAGCTTAAGGGTAAAAGCAAGGGTAAGGGTAAGAGTAAGGGTAAGGGTAAGGGTAAGGGTAAGGGTAAGGGTAAGGGTAAGGGTGAGCTTAAGGGTAAAAGCAAGGGTAAGGTTAAGGGTAAGGGTAAGGGTAAGGGTAAGGGTAAGGGTAAGGGTAAGGGTAAGGGTAAGGGTAAGCTTAAGGGTAAAAGCAAGGGTAAGGGTAAGGGTAAGGGTAAGGGTAAGGGTAAGGGTAAGGGTAAGGGTAAGGGTAAGGGTAAGGGTAAGGGTAAAGGTAAGGGTAAGCCTAAGGGTAAAAGCAAGGGTAAGGGTAAGGGTAAGGGTAAGGGTAAGGGTAAGAGTAAGGGTAAGGGTAAGGGTAAGGGTAAGCTTAAGGGTAAAAGCAAGGGTAAGGGTAAGGGTAAGGGTAAGGGTAAGCCTAAGGGTAAAAGCAAGGGTAAGGGTAAGGGTAAGGGTAAGGGTAAGGGTAAGCTTAAGGGTAAAAGCAAGGGTAAGGGTAAGGGTAAGGGTAAGGGTAAGGGTAAGGGTAAGCTTAAGGGTAAAAGCAAGGGTGAGGGTAAGGGTAAGGGTAAGGGTAAGGGTAAGGGTAAGGGTAAGGGTAAGGGTAAGGGTAAGCTTAAGGGTAAAAGCAAGGGTAAGGGTAAGGGTAAGGGTAAGGGTAAGGGTAAGGGTAAGGGTAAGGGTAAGGGTAAGGGTAAGGGTAAGGGTAAGGGTAAGGGTAAGCTTAAGGGTAAAAGCAAGGGTAAGGGTAAGGGTAAGGGTAAGGGTAAGGGTAAAGGTAAGGGTAAGCCTAAGGGTAAAAGCAAGGGTAAGGGTAAGGGTAAGGGTAAGGGTAAGGGTAAGGGTAAGGGTAAGGGTAAGGGTAAGGGTAAGGGTAAGGGTAAGGGTAAGGGTAAGGGTAAGGGTAAGGGTAAGGGTAAGGGTAAGGGTAAGGGTAAGGGTAAGGGTAAGGGTAAGGGTAAGGGTAAGGGTAAGGGTAAGGGTAAGGGTAAGCTTAAGGGTAAAAGCAAGGGTAAGGGTAAGGGTAAGGGTAAGGGTAAGCCTAAGGGTAAAAGTAAGGGTAAGGGTAAGGGTAAGGGTAAGGGTAAGGGTAAGCTTAAGGTTAAAAGCAAGGGTAAGGGTAAGGGTAAGGGTAAGGGTAAGGGTAAGGGTAAGCTCAAGGGTAAAAGCAAGGGTAAGGGTAAGGGTAAGGGTAAGGGTAAAGGTAAGGGTAAGGGTAAATGTAAGGGTAAGCCTAAGGGTAAAAGCAAGGGTAAGGGTAAGGGTAAGGGTAAGGGTAAGGGTAAGGGTTAGGGTAAGGGTAAGGGTAAGCTTAAGGGTAAAAGCAAGGGTAAGGGTAAGGGTAAGGGTAAGGGTAAGGGTAAGGGTAAGGGTAAGGGTAAGGGTAAGGGTAAGCTTAAGGGTAAGGGTAAGGGTAAGGGTAAGCTTAAGGGTAAAAGCAAGGGTAAGGGTAAGGGTAAGGGTAAGGGTAAGCTTAAGGGTAAAAGCAAGGGTAAGGGTAAGAGTAAGGGTAAGGGTAAGGGTAAGGGTAAGGGTAAGGGTAAGGGTGAGCTTAAGGGTAAAAGCAAGGGTAAGGGTAAGGGTAAGGGTAAGGGTAAGGGTAAGGGTAAGGGTAAGGGTAAGGGTAAGCTTAAGGGTAAAAGCAAGGGTAAGGGTAAGGGTAAGGGTAAGGGTAAGGGTAAGGGTAAGGGTAAGGGTAAGGGTAAGGGTAAGGGTAAGGGTAAGGGTAAAGGTAAGGGTAAGCCTAAGGGTAAAAGCAAGGGTAAGGGTAAGGGTAAGGGTAAGGGTAAGGGTAAGAGTAAGGGTAAGGGTAAGGGTAAGGGTAAGCTTAAGGGTAAAAGCAAGGGTAAGGGTAAGGGTAAGGGTAAGGGTAAGCCTAAGGGTAAAAGCAAGGGTAAGGGTAAGGGTAAGGGTAAGGGTAAGGGTAAGCTTAAGGGTAAAAGCAAGGGTAAGGGTAAGGGTAAGGGTAAGGGTAAGCTTAAGGGTAAAAGCAAGGGTGAGGGTAAGGGTAAGGGTAAGGGTGAGGGTAAGGGTAAGGGTAAGGGTAAGGGTGAGGGTAAGCTTAAGGGTAAAAGCAAGGGTAAGGGTAAGGGTAAGGGTAAGGGTAAGGGTAAGGGTAAGGGTAAGGGTAAGGGTAAGGGTAAGGGTAAGGGTAAGGGTAAGGGTAAGGGTAAGCTTAAGGGTAAAAGCAAGGGTAAGGGTAAGGGTAAGGGTAAGGGTAAGGGTAAAGGTAAGGGTAAGCCTAAGGGTAAAAGCAAGGGTAAGGGTAAGGGTAAGGGTAAGGGTAAGGGTAAGGGTAATGGTAAGGGTAAGGGTAGGGGTAAGGGTAAGGGTAAGGGTAAGGGTAAGGGTAAGGGTAAGGGTAAGGGTAAGGGTAAGGGTAAGCTTAAGGGTAAAAGCAAGGGTAAGGGTAAGGGTAAGGGTAAGGGTAAGCCTAAGGGTAAAAGCAAGGGTAAGGGTAATGGTAAGGGTAAGGGTAAGGGTAAGCTTAAGGGTAACAGCAAGGGTAAGGGTAAGGGTAAGGGTAAGGGTAAGGGTAAGGGTAAGCTCAAGGGTAAAAGCAAGGGTAAGGGTAAGGGTAAGGGTAAGGGTAAAGGTAAGGGTAAGGGTAAAGGTAAGGGTAAGCCTAAGGGTAAAAGCAAGGGTAAGGGTAAGGGTAAGGGTAAGGGTAAGGGTAAGGGTAAGGGTAAGGGTAAGGGTAAGGGTAAGCTTAAGGGTAAGGGTAAGGGTAAGGGTAAGCTTAAGGGTAAAAGCAAGGGTAAGGGTAAGGGTAAGGGTAAGGGTAAGCTTAAGGGTAAAAGCAAGGGTAAGGGTAAGGGTAAGGGTAAGGGTAAGGGTAAGGGTAAGGGTAAGGGTAAGGGTAAGGGTAAGCTTAAGGGTAAGGGTAAGGGTAAGAGTAAGGGTAATCTTAAGGGTAAAAGCAAGGGTAAGGGTAAGGGTAAGGGTAAGGGTAAGGGTAAGCTTAAGGGTAAGGGTAAGGGTAAGGGTAAGGGTAAGGGTAAGGGTAAGCTTAAGGGTAAAAGCAAGGGTAAGGTTAAGGGTAAGGGTAAGGGTAAGGGTAAGGGTAAGGGTAAGCTTAAGGGTAAGGGTAAGGGTAAGGGTAAGGGTAAGCTTAAGGGTAAAAGCAAGGGTAAGGGTAAGGGTAAGGGTAAGGGTAAGGGTAAGGGTAAGGGTAAGGGTAAGGGTAAGGGTAAGGGTAAGGGTAAGGGTGAGGGTAAGGGTAAGGGTAAGCTTAAGGGTAAGGGTAAGGGTAAGGGTAAGTTTAAGGGTAAAAGCAAGGGTAAGGGTAAGGGTAAGGGTAAGGGTAAGGGTAAGCTTAAGGGTAAAAGCAAGGGTAAGGGTAAGGGTAAGGGTAAGGGTAAGGGTAAGGGTAAGGGTAAGGGTAAGGGTAAGGGTAAGGTTAAGGGTAAGCTTAAGGGTAAGGGTAAGGGTAAGGGTAAGCTTAAGGGTAAAAGCAAGGGTAAGGGTAAGGGTAAGGGTAAGGGTAAGGGTAAAGGTAAGGGTAAGCCTAAGGGTAAAAGCAAGGGTAAGGGTAAGGGTAAGGGTAAGGGTAAGGGTAAGGGTAAGGGTAAGGGTAAGGGTAAGGGTAAGGGTAAGGGTAAGGGTAAGCTTAAGGGTAAAAGCAAGGGTAAGGGTAAAAGCAAGGGTAAGGGTAAGGGTAAGGGTAAGGGTAAGGGTAAGGGTAAGGGTAAGGGTAAGGTTAAGGGTAAGGGTAAGGGTAAGCTTAAGGGTAAAAGCAAGGGTAAGGGTAAGGGTAAGGGTAAGGGTAAGGGTAAGGTTAAGGGTAAGCTTAAGGGTAAAAGCAAGGGTAAGGGTAAGGGTAAGGGTAAGGGTAAGGGTTAGGGTAAGGGTAAAGGTAAGGGTAAGCCTAAGGGTAAAAGCAAGGGTAAGGGTAAGGGTAAGGGTAAGGGTAAGGGTAAGGGTAAGGGTAAGGGTAAGGGTAAGAGTAAGGGTAAGGGTAAGGGTAAGCTTAAGGGTAAAAGCAAGGGTAAGGGTAAGGGTAAGGGTAAGGGTAAGCCTAAGCGTAAAAGCAAGGGTAAGGGTAAGGTTAAGGGTAAGGGTAAGGGTAAGCTTAAGGGTAAAAGCAAGGGTAAGGGTAAGGGTAAGGGTAAGGGTAAGGGTAAGCTTAAGGGTAAAAGCAAGGGTAAGGGTAAGGGTGAGGGTAAGGGTAAGGGTAAGGGTAAGGGTAAAGGTAAGGGTAAGCCTAAGAGTAAAAGCAAGGGTAAGGGTAAGGGTAAGGGTAAGGGTAAGCTTAAGGGTAAAAGCAAGGGTAAGGGTAAGGGTAAGGGTAAGGGTAAGGGTAAGGGTAAGGGTAAGGGTAAGGGTAAGCTTAAGGGTAAAAGCAAGGGTAAGGGTAAGGGTAAGGGTAAGGGTAAGGGTAAGGGTAAAGGTAAGGGTAAGCCTAAGGGTAAAAGCAAGGGTAAGGGTAAGGGTAAGGGTAAGGGTAAGGGTAAGGGTAAGGGTAAGGGTAAGGGTAAGGGTAAGGGTAAGGGTAAGGGTAAGGGTAAGGGTAAGGGTAAGGGTAAGGGTAAGGGTAAGGGTAAGGGTAAGGGTAAGGGTGAGGGTAAGGGTAAGGGTAAGGGTAAGGGTAAGGGTAAGCTTAAGGGTAAAAGCAAGGGTAAGGGTAAGGGTAAGGGTAAGCCTAAGGGTAAAAGCAAGGGTAAGGGTAAGGGTAAGGGTAAGGGTAAGGGTAAGCTTAAGGGTAAAAGCAAGGGTAAGGGTAAGGGTAAGGGTAAGGGTAAGGGTAAGGGTAAGGGTAAGCTCAAGGGTAAAAGCAAGGGTAAGGGTGAGGGTAAGGGTAAGGGTAAAGGTAAGGGTAAGGGTAAAGGTAAGGGTAAGCCTAAGGGTAAAAGCAAGGGTAAGGGTAAGGGTAAGGGTAAGGGTAAGGGTAAGGGTAAGGGTAAGGGTAAGCTTAAGGGTAAAAGCAAGGGTAAGGGTAAGGGTAAGGGTAAGGGTAAGGGTAAGGGTAAGGGTAAGGGTAAGGGTAAGGGTAAGGGTAAGGGTAAGGGTAAGCTTAAGGGTAAGGGTAAGGGTAAGGGTAAGCTTAAGGGTAAAAGCAAGGGTAAGGGTAAGGGTAAGGGTAAGGGTAAGCTTAAGGGTAAAAGCAAGGGTAAGGGTAAGGGTAAGGGTAAGGGTAAGAGTAAGGGTGAGGGTAAGGGTAAGCTTAAGGGTAAGGGTAAGGGTAAGGGTAAGGGTAAGCTTAAGGGTAAAAGCAAGGGTAAGGGTAAGGGTAAGGGTAAGGGTAAGGGTAAGCTTAAGGGTAAGGGTAAGGGTAAGGGTAAGGGTAAGCTTAAGGGTAAAAGCAAGGGTAAGGTTAAGGGTAAGGGTAAGGGTAAGGGTAAGGGTAAGGGTAAGCTTAAGGGTAAGGGTAAGGGAAAGGGTAAGGGTAAGCTTAAGGGTAAAAGCAAGGGTAAGGGTAAGGGTAAGGGTAAGGGTAAGGGTAAGGGTAAGGGTAAGGGTAAGGGTAAGGGTAAGGGTAAGGGTAAGGGTAAGGGTAAGGGTAAGGGTAAGCTTAAGGGTAAGGGTAAGGGTAAGGGTAAGCTTAAGGGTAAAAGCAAGGGTAAGGGTAAGGGTAAGGGTAAGGGTAAGGGTAAGCTTAAGGGTAAAAGCAAGGGTAAGGGTAAGGGTAAGGGTAAGGGTAAGGGTAAGGGTAAGGGTAAGGGTAAGGGTAAGGGTAAGGGTAAGCTTAAGGGTAAGGGTAAGGGTAAGGGTAAGCTTAAGGGTAAAAGCAAGGGTAAGGGTAAGGGTAAGGGTAAGGGTAAAGGTAAGGGTAAGCCTAAGGGTAAAAGCAAGGGTAAGGGTAAGGGTAAGGGTAAGGGTACCCTTACCCTTACCCTTGCTTTTACCCTTAAGCTTACCCTTACCCTTACCCTTACCCTTACCCTTACCCTTACCCTTACCCTTACCCTTACCCTTACCCTTACCCTTACCCTTACCCTTACCCTTACCCATACCCTTACCCTTACCCTTACCCTTACCCTTACCCTTACCCTTACCCTTACCCTTACCCTTGCTTTTACCCTTAGGCTTAACCTTACCTTTACCCTTACCCTTACCCTTACCCTTACCCTTACCCTTACCCTTACCCTTACCCTTACCCTTACCCATACCCTTACCCTTGCTTATACCCTTAAGCTTACCCTTACCCTTACCCTTACCCTTACCCTTACCCTTACCCTTACCCTTGCTTTTACCCTTAAGCTTACCCTTACCCTTACCCTTACCCTTACCCTTACCCTCACCCTTACCCTTACCCTTACCCTTGCTTATACCCTTAAGCTTACCCTTACCCTTACCCTTACCCTTACCCTTACCCTTACCCTTACCCTTAACCTTACCCTTACCCTTACCCTTACCCTCACCCTTACCCTTGCTTTTACCCTTAGGCTTACCCTTACCTTTACCCTTACCCTTACCCTTACCCTTACCCTTACCCTTACCCTTACCCTTGCTTTTACCCTTAAGCTTACCCTTACCCTTACCCTTACCCTTACCCTTACCCTAACCCTTACCCTTGCTTTTACCCTTAAGCTTACCCTTACCCTTACCCTTACCCTTACCCTTACCCTTACCCTTACCCTTACCCTTACCCTTACCCTTACCCTTACCCTTACCCTTACCCTTGCTTTTACCCTTAAGCTTACCCTTACCCTTACCCTTACCCTTACCCTTACCCTTACCCTTACCCTTACCCTTATCCTTACCCTTGCTTTTACCCTTAAGCTTACCCTTACCCTTACCCTTACCCTAACCCTTACCCTTACCCTTACCTTTACCCTTACCCTTACCCTTACCCTTACCCTTACCCTTACCCTTACCCTTACCCTTGCTTTTACTCTTAGGCTTACCCTTACCTTTACCCTTACCCTTACCCTTACCCTTACCCTCACCCTTACCCTAACCCTTGCTTTTACCCTTAAGCTTACCCTTACCCTTACCCTTACCCTTACCCTTACCCTTACCCTTGCTTTTACCCTTAAGCTTACCCTTACCCTTACCCTTAACCTTACCCTTACCCTTGCTTTTACCCTTAGGCTTACCCTTACCCTTACCCTTACCCTTACCCTTGCTTTTACCCTTAAGCAAGCTTACCCTTACCCTTACCCTTACTCTAACCCTTACCCTTACCCTTACCCTTACCCTTACCCTTACCCTTACCTCCCTTACCCTTACCCTTACCCTTACCCTTACCCTTACCCTTACCCTTGCTTTACCCTTAGGCTTACCCTTACCTTTACCCTTACCCTAACCCTTACCCTTACCCTTACCCTTACCCTTACCCTTGCTTTTACCCTTAAGCTTACCCTTACACTTACCCTTACCCTTACCCTTACCCTTACCCTTACCCTTACCCTTACCCTTGCTTTTACCCTTAAGCTTACCCTTACCCTTACCCTTACCCTTACCCTTACCCTTACCCTTACCCTTACCCTTACCCTTACCCTCACCCTTGCTTTTACCCTTAAGCTTACCCTTACCCTTACCCTTACCCTTACCCTTACCCTTACCCTTACCCTTACCCTTACCCTTACCCTTACCCTTGCTTTTACCCTTAGGCTTACCCTTACCTTTACCCTTACCCTTACCCTTACCCTTACCCTTACCCTTGCTTTTACCCTTAAGCTTACCCTTACCCTTACCCTTACCCTTAAGCTTACCCTTACCCTTACCCTTACCCTTACCCTTACCCTTACCCTTACCCTTACCCTTACCCTTACCCTTACCCTTACCCTTACCCTTACCCTTACCCTTACCCTTACCCTTACCCTTACCCTTGCTTTTACCCTTAAGCTTACCCTTACCCTTACCCTTACCCTTACCCTTACCCTTGCTTTTACCCTTAAGCTTACCCTTACCCTTACCCTTACCCTTAAGCTTACCCTTACCCTTACCCTTACCCTTACCCTTACCCTTACCCTTACCCTTACCCTTACCCTTACCCTTACCCTTACCCTTACCCTTACCCTTACCCTTACCCTTGCTTTTACCCTTAAGCTTACCCTTACCTTTACCCTTACCCTTACCCTTAAGCTTACCCTTACCCTTACCCTTACCCTTACCCTTACCCTTAACCTTACCCTTGCTTTTACCCTTAAGCTTACCCTTACCCTTACCCTTACCCTTACCCTTAAGCTTACCCTTACCCTTACACTTACCCTTACCCTTACCCTTGCTTTTACCCTTAAGCTTACCCTTACCCTTACCCTTACCCTTATCCTTACCCTTAAGCTTACCCTTACCCTTACCCTAACCCTTACCCTTACCCTTACCCTTACCCTTACCCTTACCCTTGCTTTTACCCTTAAGCTTACCCTTACCCTTACCCTAAGTAAGGGTAAGTGTAAGGGTAAGGGTAAGGGTAAGGGTAAGGGTAAGGGTAAGGGTAAGGGTAAGGGTAAGGGTAAGGGTAAGGGTAAGGGTAAGGGTAAGGGTAAGGGTAAGGGTAAGGGTAAGGGTAAGGGTAAGGGTAAGGGTAAGGGTAAGGGTAAGGGTAAGCTTAAGGGTAAAAGCAAGGGTAAGGGTAAGGGTAAGGGTAAGGGTAAGGGTAAGGGTAAGGGTAAGGGTAAGCTTAAGGGTAAAAGCAAGGGTAAGGGTAAGGGTAAGGGTAAGGGTAAGGGTAAGGGTAAGGGTAAGGGTAAGGGTAAGGGTAAGGGTAAGGGTAAAGGTAAGGGTATGCCTAAGGGTAAAAGCAAGGGTAAGGGTAAGGGTAAGGGTAAGGGTAAGGGTAAGGGTAAGGGTAAGGGTAAGGGTAGGGGTAAGGGTAAGGGTAAGGGTAAGGGTAAGGGTAAGGGTAAAGGTAAGGGTAAGGGTAAGGGTAAGGGTAAGGGTAAGGGTAAGGGTAAAGGTAAGGGTAAGCCTAAGGGTAAAAGCAAGGGTAAGGGTAAGGGTAAGGGTAAGGGTAAGGGTAAGGGTAAGGGTAAGGGTAAGGTTAAGGGTAAGGGTAAGGGTAAGCTTAAGGGTAAAAGCAAGGGTAAGGGTAAGGGTAAGGGTAAGGGTAAGGGTAAGGGTAAGGGTAAGGGTAAGGGTAAGGGTAAGGGTAAGGGTAAGGGTAAGGGTAAGGGTAAGCTTAAGGGTAAGGGTAAGGGTAAGGGTAAGGGTAAGCTTAAGGGTAAAAGCAAGGGTAAGGGTAAGGGTAAGGGTAAGGGTAAGCTAAAGGGTAAAAGCAAGGGTAAGGGTAAGGGTAAGGGTAAGGGTAAGGGTAAGGGTAAGGGTAAGGGTAAGGGTAAGGGTAAGCTTAAGGGTAAGGGTAAGGGTAAGGGTAAGGGTAAGCTTAAGGGTAAAAGCAAGGGTAAGGGTAAGGGTAAGGGTAAGGGTAAGGGAAAGGGTAAGGGTAAGCTTAAGGGTAAGGGTAAGGGTAAGGGTAAGGGTAAGCTTAAGGGTAAAAGCAAGGGTAAGGGTAAGGGTGAGGGTAAGGGTAAGGGTAAGGGTAAGGGTAAGCTTAAGGGTAAGGGTAAGGGTAAGGGTAAGGGTAAGCTTAAGGGTGAAAGCAAGGGTAAGGGTAAGGGTAAGGGTAAGGGTAAGGGTAAGGGTAAGGGTAAGGGTAAGGGTAAGGGTAAGGGTAAGGGTAAGGGTAAGGGTAAGGGTAAGGGTAAGGGAAAGCTTAAGGGTAAGGGTAAGGGTAAGGGTAAGGGTAAGCTTAAGGGTAAAAGCAAGGGTAAGGGTAAGGGTAAGGGTAAGCTTAAGGGTAAAAGCAAGGGTAAGGGTAAGGGTAAGGGTAAGGGTAAGGGTAAGGGTAAGGGTAAGGGTAAGGGTAAAGGTAAGGGTAAGCGTAAGCTTAAGGGTAAGGGTAAGGGTAAGGGTAAGGGTAAGCTTAAGGGTAAAAGCAAGGGTTAGGGTAAGGGTAAGGGTAAGGGTAAAGGTAAGGGTAAGCCTAAGGGTAAAAGCAAGGATAAGGGTAAGGGTAAGGGTAAGGGTAAGGGTAAGGGTAAGGGTAAGGGTGAGGGTAAGGGTAAGGGTAAGCTTAAGGGTAGAAGCAAGGGTAAGGGTAAGGGTAAGGGTAAGGGTAAGGGTAAGGGTAAGGGTAAGGGTAAGGGTAAGGGTAAGGGTAAGCTTCTTGCTTTTACCCTTAGGCTTACCCTTATCCTTACCCTTACCCTTACCCTTAAGCTTACCCTTACCCTTACCCTTACCCTTACCCTTACCCTTACCCTCACCCTTACCCTTACCCTTACCCTTACCCTTACCCTTGCTTTTACCCTTAAGCTTACCCTTACCCTTACCCTTACCCTTACCCTTACCCTAACCCTTACCCTTACCCTTACCCTTACCCTAACCCTTACCCTTGCTTTGACCCTTAGGCTTACCCTTACCTTTACCCTTACCCTTACCCTTATCCTTACACTTACCCTTACCCTTACCCTTACCCTTACCCTTACCCTTGCTTTTACCCTTAAGCTTACCCTTACCCTTACCCTTACCCTTGCTTTTACCCTTAAGCTTACCCTTACCCTTACCCTTACCCTTACCCTTACCCTTGCTTTTACCCTTAGGCTTACCCTTACCCTTACCCTTACCCTTACCCTTGATTTTACCCTTAAGCTTACCCTTACCCTTACCCTTACCCTTACCCTTACCCTTACCCTTACCCTTACCCTTACCCTTACCCTTACCCTTACCCTTACCCTTACCCTTACCCTTACCCTTACCCTTACCCTTACCCTTACCCTTACCCTTACCCTTACCCTTACCCTTACCCTTACCCTTGCTTTTACCCTTAGGCTTAACCTTACCTTTACCCTTACCCTTACCCTTACCCTTACCCTTACCCTTACCCTTACCCTTACCCTTACCATTACCCTTGCTTATACCCTTAAGCTTACCCCTTACCCTTACCCTTACCCTTACCCTTACCCTTACCCTTACCCTTGCTTTTACCCTTAAGCTTACCCTTACCCTTACCCTTACCCTTACCCTTACCCTCACCCTTACCCTTACCCTTACCCTTGCTTATACCCTTAAGCTTACCCTTACCCTTACCCTTACCCTTACCCTTACCCTTACCCTTACCCTTACCCTTTACCTTACCCTTACCCTTACCCTTACCCTTACCCTTACCCTTGCTTTTACCCTTAGGCTTACCCTTACCTTTACCCTTACCCTTACCCTTACCCTTACCCTTACCCTTACCCTTACCCTTGCTTTTACCCTTAAGCTTACCCTTACCCTTACCCTTACCCTTACCCTTACCCTAACCCTTACCCTTGCTTTTACCCTTAAGCTTACCCTTACCCTTACCCTTACCCTAACCCTTACCCTTACCCTTACCCTTACCCTTACCCTTACCCTTACCCTTACCCTTACCCTTGCTTTTACCCTTAAGCTTACCCTTACCCTTACCCTTACCCTTACCCTTACCCTTACCCTTACCCTTACCCTTACCCTTATCCTTACCCTTGCTTTTACCCTTAAGCTTACCCTTACCCTTACCCTTACCCTTACCCTTACCCTTACCCTTACCTTTACCCTTACCCTTACCCTTACCCTTACCCTTACCCTTGCTTTTACTCTTAGGCTTACCCTTACCTTTACCCTTACCCTTACCCTTACCCTTACCCTTGCTTTTACCCTTAAGCTTACCCTTACCCTTACCCTTAACCTTACCCTTACCCTTACCCTTGCTTTTACCCTTAAGCTTACCCTTACCCTTACCCTTAACCTCACCCTTACCCTTGCTTTTACCCTTAGGCTTACCCTTACCCTTACCCTTACCCTTACCCTTGCTTTTACCCTTAAGCTTACCCTTACCCTTACCCTTACTCTAACCCTTACCCTTACCCTTACCCTTACCCTTACCCTTACCCTTACCCTTACCCTTACCCTTACCCTTACCCTTACCCTTACCCTTACCCTTACCCTTACCCTTGCTTTTACCCTTAGGCTTACCCTTACCTTTACCCTTACCCTAACCCTTACCCTTACCCTTACCCTTACCCTTACCCTTGCTTTTACCCTTAAGCTTACCCTTACACTTACCCTTACCCTTACCCTTACCCTTACCCTTACCCTTACCCTTACCCTTGCTTTTACCCTTAAGCTTACCCTTACCCTTACCCTT
>CAUEHS010000188.1:0-24000 GCA_958510865.1 Myrrha octodecimguttata | reverse complement strand
AGAAATACAAGTGAAAATAATGAAAACTATTGGTAATGGAAACAAATTGCTCCTGCGTTACTGCATCAATAGAGCGTTACAAACTTTGAAAAGTATGTACAACTCTGTTAACGCAGAGGCGATTTCTATAAACAATTTTAATTTTTTTTGCCTACTATTCATTTTGAGTTTGAATAATTTGAAAGATACGGTTCTCTATGAATTTGGTATAAGAACTGCTGCTCAACAGACAAATATGATTGAGAATCCTAATTTTCCTGAAAATACAGGTTTATTTTCAACTAAAAAGGAATTTTCATTTACCTATATAATTTTGGCAACTTCAGCACTAGAAGCAAAGCTTGTTGTATCAGGCCTTTCTACTGAAGGTTGATCAGATGTTGAAGGCATCAATGATTTTCTCAGAGTCATTACTGGAACTATTATAGCTGTCTTCGGAACTCAAATCATAAGATTCATATCTACATGATCATTCAGAACATATTCGGGAATTGCATCAATATTGAAGCCTTGTTACCAGGTTAAAAATCTAGAAGGATTCGTAGCAAAATCGAGAAAATGCAGGTTTTTTTGAGACCCTGTGATATTATCACAAACCTTTGACATTACTCGTATGGATTTTCATCTAAGGAAAACTTTCATGTGAACTTAAGTTTGATCGAGGAAGGTTTCCTTGATTTTTCAAATATTATTACAGGAGTTAAACGAGTAAAGAATACAAAAAACTGTATAGAAAATTTACGAACTATTAGCTTATCTAGCCAGTTCCCTCAGTAAACAACTCCATTTTTATTTTACCGGCAAAAATACTATAAGTCAAATGTCATTTCGGATCATCCAGTCCCGACGGAGAAAGCTACACTTTCATATCTTCTATCTCCCTTAATCTCGAGTGGACAGTCACAGAAAATTGCTTCCCATATTCCACTAGGAGTTTCACCCCCCTGTCTAAACTGTCAAATGTTTCAAAGCCAACTTTCTATAGAAATTATTTTCAATCATAGTACAAATTTCATATTTTCTATGCTACTGTACATCCATATCGGAGTATCCCGGATGGAGAGTAATAATCATAGAACCCCAATAGGTATATCAATTATACGATATATTTCCTATTGAAATTGTATTTTATATGGTAGTATATTATACTAGTACGCGCCCAGATCTACCTAGCGATAGATCAATCTTTACTGTAGATCTACTTAAACGATACCTACGTAGGAAGCGCCCATATCTACCTAGCGGGTAGATTTGCCTTTTTGAGTAGATTAATTGAATAGTTGACTGAATTATTAAAAACGAAGTACACTGTTTATAAATTTACAAAAAATCAGTAGCTAATGTAAAATTCGATCACAGTTATCGTCTATCCTCGAACTGTAATTTGACCAAATCGTGTATGTATTTTTGTGAATATTGAGATGATGAAATTTCAAATGCGTTCATCTACTGAACCGTTTGGCGGATTTTGTTCATTCCGAACTTAACCTTCGAATTCAAACTTTAAACCTACCCGGAAATTTTCGAGTGACTCGAAATTTTCAGGGCAGGTTTAAAGCTTGAATTCGAAGGTTAAGTTCGGAATGAACAAAATCTGCCAAACGGTTCAGTAGATGAATGCATTTGAAATTCCATCATCTCAATATTCACAAAAATACAGACACGATTTAGTAAAAATTCAGTTCGAGGATAGACCCTAACCGTGGCTCCACATGTAAACATAAAATTGACTATAAAACGAAAATTCAATTTCTCAGGACGACACCAATAATACTAAATAGATATATCATCGCATGAAAAATTCATATTTCAACATTGTACAACGTTAAAAAAAAATTCTTGGATAAAATCCGAAAATTTTCGCTTTTCCAATTCAATATTCACTAAACATATGCATGTCCATTTCACAGGAATTTCCAATGTCTCAAATTCACTGAATTTCAATATTTATAGTACATCACTCTTCGACCGAGAATCACCAAAGCATGAAGTAATATTCATTTTGTAAAGGAATTACGGTATTATGAACATTTAAATTTTCTGTTTCATTAATGGAGATGACCAATTCATAATTGACATATTAAAATATGATTGAGTAACCAAAATATCATGTTTTTCAAACAGGACAAATCCAAAACTGCATATTGACGTAATTTTTTATTTATCGATTATTGATAATGATAATAAAGTATTGTTCAATAGAATACATTGGGTGATACAAAAAAATTCCAAGAAAAGGTAATTGAATGAATGAGTTCAAGTAAACTTGTTCATTAGAGAAGTGTGTCAGGGGTTTATGTGAAGAATTCATCAGTTGATAGCCTTCATCAGGTATGTTGCATATTACGATTCAAGAAGTTTCACATCGTTTTCAAACAATATCTTCATAAGCCTCTATATACCATCTTCTATCTAGATGTTGTTGGTGCAACTTCATTTGTGATTTTTCTCAAAATAGTTTCAGAAAATGGCAGATATGCTGTGAAATACACAAAATTATCAAGATTATCTTGCAGAATAGATAAATTTCACTTCAGAATATTTCATCTCATTTCATATAACGCATACATTAGAAATTATACCCATATACAGAAAAATTAGTAGTTACTTGTAGGTGGATATGAATTTCAACTTAAAAAAGCTTGATTCTCACTATACATTCAGTAACCTTCCCATTTTGTCTAGGAAAAATATTATAAGGTGTAAATTAATTGATGTATCCTTCCCGGTTATGTTCCATCCCCATGCCATTTTTGCCAACCAAATTTTGATGTAGCAATATGGAAGGGATACATGAGTGTTACGGAACATATACTGAGGCTCAACCTTACCTGCCTATTGTGTATATAAAATTTCATACGTTTCTTGATAATGTGATCTTCTTACTCACTATCATTTCTATTATCAATTGACATCAAATGTTACATCGACTTGTGATTTTTGAAGATCAACCTCTTGCGAATAGTAAGAATCTATTGAATATTCCTGTTTCATTCACAATTATGAATAAATATACCAGGGGTACAGTATCATACAGTCTTGTCCTACACCAGCTGTATATTATTGAAAGCATCTATAGATTACATAGTATTTCTGCAATTTCCACTTCTCAAAATCTATTGAGTTCCCTTTTTTTTTCATAATGGTGATAGTCCATCTTCTACAAAGTATGCTTGATTAAACCTAGGAATGTGATACATAAATTTGCCATGATCAAGTTTCCAATTTATCAGAACATTAGATATGATCCATATCACCACTCACCATAAAACTTAAATGGTTCAACATACATGAATTCTCAGGGGGAGGATAGTGAGATTTTTGAGAGATTCATAAAACATTCTACAGTCCTTTAAAGGCTTTCTTCCTTTGTATATGCTTAATACTTGGATGGCATAACACTTCAACAACATGACCTCACATATCTCAAAACTGCAAAAATATCATACTTGATGCATTTGCTTAAGGACAATAACATAATAATGTATACCTTTGACGTCGAGTTAATCTCCAACATTTCAAATATATATGGCAATGTAATGTTTTTTCGACGAATTCTGGATTAGCATTCTGATTCTTATCGTAGCCTTGAACCCATTCTAAACATTCTTCACTTTATGACTTCAATGATACAGAAACTTTCCAATGTCCAGTTCATTTAAAATATCTGACTCACCTGAAAATAAATATTTCCTCATGATATTCAGGTTGGAAAAACCTGTGATAAGTTAAAGTATCTTCAATTGTAGGTAATACTTACTGTTTCCTCTCGTGAATGTAGCATAAGGTTATAATAACTTGCTAAAATTATACCGATAACTCGACTTTTTCTTGAAAAAGTCATTGTTAGAGTTGGAATTAGGCAGTATTGACCATGATTGATACTTCTAAATGCATTTCCATTCGTTACTGACTTTATTTTCGTCAATTTCAATGTAGCTTCCACATAGGATGCTATTTTGACGGCAAATTACAATTGAAGTTAATGACAATTGACATAAACAATAAACATAACGCTGGTTCGGCTGGAAAATATTGACGGAAGTACCCGATCTTTGCCGACGGTCAAAGCCTACGATGCTTAAGTTTTCGGCGAAATCGACAGAAATTCGAGGTTCGACGTTGCCATATATTCACTGTCGCAAGAAATTCTACCTCCAAAGCGAGCCCGAAGGCGGCGGAGATAGCCGATCTCGGCCGAGTCCACAGAAGAATATGAAATGGACAATTTTTACCGGATTTTCTTAGAAATGTCACTTTTTTCCATCATTCCTGCAAGAATACGAAAGTGGGAATCAAAAAAAGAGGCCCGCTAAGCCACAATTTCGTCTTTCGTCTTTCTGTTCGTACCAAAAAAGTCTACCTAGCTTGAACCCAGCGACCAAATGCTCTCCTGTGGTTTTGCACCTTTGGGAAATATCGATATTTTCGTTATTTTTCGGGAATTTTTTAAAAGTATCTCTCGATTTTTCCGCGATGAAAGATCAACAGTACGGGAAAGTTCGAAATTTCCTCTTTCTAATCACGTTCAGATATCACACCAAGACTCCACGGAAATATCAGAAAAACTCTCACGAACATAACCCTTTCTTAGCAAAAGTTTTTCTTGATCTCCTGCAGTGGTTTCGGCGGTGTTGCCTGTAACGCGTTTAGTATTATAGACTAGTACGCGCCCAGATCTACCTAGCGATAGATCAATCTTTACTGTAGATCTACTTAAACGATACCTACGTAGGAAGCGCCCAGATTTACCTAGCGGGTAGATTTGCGTTTTTTGAGTAGATTAATTGAATAGTTGACTGAATTATTAAAAACGAAGCACACTGTTTATAAATTTACAAAAAATCAGTAGCTAATGTAAAATTCGATCATAGTTATCGTCTATCCTCGAACTGAATTTTGACCAAATCGTGTATGTATTTTTGTGAATATTGAAATGATGAAATTTCAAATGCGTTCATCTACTGAACCGTTTGGCGGATTTTGTTCATTCCGAACTTAACCTTCGAATTCAAACTTTAAACCTACCCGGAAAATTTCGACTGTCTAAGTCATTCCTTCGCAAAGTTATCGCGAAATTCCATCATCTCAATATTCACAAAAATACAGACACGATTTAGTCAAAATTCAGTTTGAGGATAGACCCTAACCGTGGCTCCACATGCAAACATAAAATTGACTATAAAATGAAAATTCAATTTCTCAAAACGACACCAATAATACTAAATAGATATATCATCGCATGAAAAATTCATATTTCAACATTGAACAACGTTAAAAAAAATTACTTGGATAAAATCCGAAAATGTTCACTATTCCAATTCAATATTCACTAAACATATGCATGTGCATTTCACAGGAATTTCCAATGTCTCAAATTTACTGAATTTCAATATTTCTAGTACATCACTCTTCGACCGAGAATCACCAAAGCATGAAGTAATATTCATTTTTTAAAGGAATTACGGTATTATGAACATTTAAATTTTCTGTTTCATTAATGGAGATGACCAATTCATAATTGACATATTAAAATATGATTGAGTAACCAAGATATCATGTTTTCCAAACAGGACAAATGCAAAACTGCATATTGAAGTAATTTTTTATTTATCGATTATTGACAATGATAATAAAGTATTGTTCAATAGAATACATTGGGTATTACACAAAAATACACAAAAATTCCAAAAAAAAGATAATTGAATGAATGAGTTCAAGTAAACTTGTTCATTAGAGAAGTGTGTCAGAGGTTTATGTGAAGAATTCATCAGTTGATAGACTTCATCAGATATGTTGCATATTACGATTCAAGAAGTTTCACATTGTTTTCAAACAATATCTGCATAAGCCTCTATATACCATCTTCTATCTTGATGTTGTTGGTGCAACTTCATTTGTAATTTTTCTCAAAATAGTTTCAGAAAATGGCAGATATCCTGTAAACTACACGAAATTATCAAGATTACCTTGCAGAATAGATACATTTCACTTCAGAATATTTCATCTCATCTCATATAACGCATACATTAGAAATTATACCCATATACAGAAAAATTAGTAGTTACTTGAAGGTGGTATGAATTTCAACTTAAAAAAGCTTGATTCTCACTATACATTCTGTAACCTTCCCATTTTATCTAGGAAAAATATTATAAGGTGTAAATTAATTGATGTATCCTTCCCGGTTATGTTCCATCCCCATGCCATTTTTGCCAACCAAATTTTGATGTAGCAATATGGAAGGGATACATGAGTGTTACGGAACATATACTGAGGCTCAACCTTACCAGCCTATTGTGTATATAAAATTTCATACGTTTCTTGATAATGTGATCTTCTTACTCACTATCATTTCTATTATCAATTGACATCAAATGTTACATCGACTTGTGATTTTTGAAGATCAACCTCTTGCGAATAGTAAGAATCTATTGAATATTCCTGTTTCATTCACAATTATGAATAAATATACCAGGGGTACAGTATCATACAGTCTTATCCTACACCAGCTGTATATTATTGAAACCATCTATAGATTACATAGTATTTCTGCAATTTCCACTTCTCTCAAAATCTATTGAGTTCCCTTTTTTTTTCATAATGATGATAGTCCATCTTCTACAAAGTATGCTTGATTAAACCTAGGAATGTGATACATAAATTTGCCATGATCAAGTTTCCAATTTATCAGAACATTAGATATGATCCATATCACCACTCACCATAAAACTTAAATGGTTCAACATACATGAATTCTCAGGGGGAGGATAGTGAGATTTTTGAGAGATTCATAAAACATTCTACAGTCCTTTAAAGGCTTTCTTCCTTTGTATATGCTTAATACTTGGATGGCATAACACTTCAACAACATGACCTCACATATCTCAAAACTGCAAAAATATCATACTTGATGCATTTGCTTAAGGAAAATAACATAATAATGTATACCTGTGACGTCGAGTTAATCTCCAACATTTCAAATATATATGGCAATGTAATGTTTTTTCGACGAATTCTGGATTAGCATTCTGATTCTTATCGTAGCCTTGAACCCATTCTAAACATTCTTCACTTTATGACTTCAATGATACAGAAACTTTCCAATGTCCAGTTCATTTAAAATATCTGACTCACCTGAAAATAAATATTTCCTCATGATATTCAGGTTGGAAAAACCTGTGATAAGTTAAAGTATCTTCAATTGTAGGTAATACTTACTGTTTCCTCTCGTGAATGTAGCATAAGGTTATAATAACTTGCTAAAATTTAACCGATAACTCGACTTTTTCTTGAAAAAGTCATTGTTAGAGTTGGAATTAGGCAGTATTGACCATGATTGATACTTCTAAATGCATTTCCATTCGTTACTGACTTTATTTTCGTCAATTTCAATGTAGCTTCCACATATTTTGACGGCAAATTACAATTGAAGTTAATGACAATTGACATAAACATAACGCTGGTTCGGCTGGAAAATATTGACGGAAGTACCCGATCTTTGCCGACGGTCAAAGCCTACGATGCTTAAGTTTTCGGCGAAATCGACAGAAATTCGAGGTTCGACGTTGCCATATATTCACTGTCGCAAGAAATTCTACCTCCAAAGCGAGCCCGAAGGCGGCGGAGATAGCCGATCTCGGCCGAGTCCACAGAAGAATATGAAATGGACAATTTTTACCGGATTTTCTTAGAAATGTCACTTTTTTCCATCATTCCTGCAAGAATACGAAAGTGGGAATCAAAAAAAGAGGCCCGCTAAGCCACAATTTCGTCTTTCGTCTTTCTGTTCGTACCAAAAAAGTCTACCTAGCTCGAACCCAGCGACCAAATGCTCTCCTGTGGTTTTGCACCTTTGGGAAATATCGATATTTTCGTTATTTTTCGGGAATTTTTTAAAAGTATCTCTCGATTTTTCCGCGATGAAAGATCAACAGTACGGGAAAGTTCGAAATTTCCTCTTTCTAATCACGTTCAGATATCACACCAAGACTCCACGGAAATATCAGAAAAACTCTCACGAACATAACCCTTTCTTAGCAAAAGTTTTTCTTGATCTCCTGCAGTGGTTTCGGCGGTGTTGCCTGTAACGCGTTTAGTATTATAGACTAGTACGCGCCCAGATCTACCTAGCGATAGATCAATCTTTACTGTAGATCTACTTAAACGATACCTACGTAGGAAGCGCCCAGATTTACCTAGCGGGTAGATTTGCGTTTTTGAGTAGATTAATTGAATAGTTGACTGAATTATTAAAAACGAAGCACACTGTTTATAAATTTACAAAAAATCAGTAGCTAATGTAAAATTCGATCACAGTTATCGTCTATCCTCGAACTGAATTTTGACCAAATCGTGTATGTATTTTTGTGAATATTGAAATGATGAAATTTCAAATGCGTTCATCTACTGAACCGTTTGGCGGATTTTGTTCATTCCGAACTTAACCTTCGAATTCAAACTTTAAACCTACCCGGAAAATTTCGACTGTCTAAGTCATTCCTTCGCAAAGTTATCGCGTTTACAGCCGGCCTTCGGCCGTCTGTAAACACGATAACTTTGCAAAGGAATAACTTAGACACTCGAAATTTTCAGGGCAGGTTTAAAGCTTGAATTCGAAGGTTAAGTTCGGAATGAACAAAATCTGCCAAACGGTTCAGTAGACGAACGCATTTGAAATTCCATCATCTCAATATTCACAAAAATACAGACACGATTTAGTCAAAATTCAGTTTGAGGATAGACCCTAACCGTGGCTCCACATGCAAACATAAAATTGACTATAAAATGAAAATTCAATTTCTCAAAACGACACCAATAATACTAAATAGATATATCATCGCATGAAAAATTCATATTTCAACATTGAACAACGTTAAAAAAAATTTCTTGGATAAAATCCGAAAATGTTCACTATTCCAATTTAATATTCACTAAACATATGCATGTTCATTTCACAGGAATTTCCAATGTCTCAAATTTACTGAATTTCAATATTTCTAGTACATCACTCTTCGACCGAGAATCACCAAAGCATGAAGTAATATTCATTTTGTAAAGGAATTACGGTATTATGAACATTTAAATTTTCTGTTTCATTAATGGAGATGACCAAATCATAATTGACATATTAAAATATGATTGAGTAACCAAGATATCATGTTTTCCAAACAGGACAAATGCAAAACTACAGATTGAAATAATTTTTTATTTATCGATTATTGATAACGATAATAAAGTATAGTTCAATAGAATGCATTGGGTGATACAAAAAAATTCCAAGAAAAGATAATTGAATGAATGAGTTCAAGTAAACTTGTTCATCAGAGAAGTGTGTCAGGGGTTTATGTGAAGAATTAATCAGTTGATAGCCTTCATCAGGTATGTTGCATATTACGATTAAAGAAGTTTCACATTGTTTTCAAACAATATCTGCATAAGCCTCTATATACCATCTTCTATCTTGATGTTGTTGGTGCAACTTCATTTGTAATTTTTCTCAAAATAGTTTCAGAAAATGGCAGATATCCTGTGAAATACACAAAATTATCAAGATTACCTTGCAGAATAGATAGATACATTTCACTTCAGAATATTTCATCTCATCTCATATAACGCATACATTAGAAATTATACCCATATACAGAAAAATTAGTAGTTACTTGAAGGTGGTATGAATTTCAACTTAAAAAAGCTTGATTCTCACTATACATTCTGTAACCTTCCCATTTTATCTAGGAAAAATATTATAAGGTGTAAATTAATTGATGTATCCTTCCCTGTTATGTTCCATCCCCATGCCATTTTTGCCAACCAAATTTTGATGTAGCAATATGGAAGGGATACATGAGTGTTACGGAACATATACTGAGGCTCAACCTTACCTGCCTATTGTGTATATAAAATTTCATACGTTTCTTGATAATGTGATCTTCTTACTCACTATCATTTCTATTATCAATTGACATCAAATGTTACATCGACTTGTGATTTTTGAAGATCAACCTCTTGCGAATAGTAAGAATCTATTGAATATTCCTGTTTCGTTCACAATTATGAATAAATATACCAGGGGTACAGTATCATACAGTCTTGTCCTACACCAGCTGTATATTATTGAAACCATCTATAGATTACATAGTATTTCTGCAATTTCCACTTCTCAAAATCTATTGAGTTCCCTTTTTTTTTCATAATGATGATAGTCCATCTTCAACAAAGTATGCTTGATTAAACCTAGGAATGTGATACATAAATTTGCCATGATCAAGTTTCCAATTTATCAGAACATTAGATATGATCCATATCACCACTCGCCATAAAACTTAAATGGTTCAACTTACATGAATTCTCAGGGGGAGGATAGTGAGATTTTTGAGAGATTCATAAAACATTCTACAGTCCTTTAAAGGCTTTCTTCCTTTGTATATGCTTAATACTTGGATGGCATAACACTTCAACAACATGACCTCACATATCTCAAAACTGCAAAAATATCATACTTGATGCATTTGCTTAAGGAAAATAACATAATAATGTATACCTTTGAAGTCGAGTTAATCTCCAACATTTCAAATATATATGGCAATGTGATGTTTTTTCGACGAATTCTGGATTAGCATTCTGATCCTTATCGTAGCCTTGAACCCATTCTAAACATTCTTCACTTTATGACTTCAATGATACAGAAACTTTCCAATGTCCAGTTCATTTAAAATATCTGACTCACCTGAAAATAAATATTTCCTCATGATATTCAGGTTGGAAAAACCTATGATAAGTTAAAGTATCTTCAATTGTAGGTAATACTTACTGTTTCCTCTCGTGAATGTAGCATAAGGTTATAATAACTTGCTAAAATTATACCGATAACTCGACTTTTTCTTGAAAAAGTCATTGTTAGAGTTGGAATTAGGCAGTATTGACCATGATTGATACTTCTAAATGCATTTCCATTCGTTACTAACTTTATTTTCGTCAATTTCAATGTAGCTTCCACATAGGATGCTATTTTGACGGCAAATTAGAATTGATGTTAATGACAATTGACATAAACATAACGCTGGTTCGGCTGGAAAATATTGACGGAAGTACCCGATCTTTGCCGACGGTCAAAGCCTACGATGCTTAAGTTTTCGGCGAAATCGACAGAAATTCGAGGTTCGACGTTGCCATATATTCACTGTCGCAAGAAATTCTACCTCCAAAGCGAGCCCGAAGGCGGCGGAGATAGCCGATCTCGGCCGAGTCCACAGAAGAATATGAAATGGACAATTTTTACCTGATTTTCTTAGAAATGTCACTTTTTTCCATCATTCCTGCAAGAATACGAAAGTGGGAATCAAAAAAAGAGGCCCGCTACGCCACAATTTCGTCTTTCGTCTTTCTGTTCGTACCAAAAAACTCTACCTAGCTTGAACCCAGCGACCAAATGCTTTCCTGTGGTTTTGCACCTTTGGGAAATATCGATATTTTCGTTATTTTTCGGGAATTTTTTAAAAGTATCTCTCGATTTTTCCGCGATGAAAGATCAAAAGTACGGGAAAGTTCGAAATTTCCTCTTTCTAATCACGTTCAGATATCACACCAAGACTCCCCGGAAATATCAGAAAAACTCTCACGAACATAACCCTTTCTTAGCAAAAGTTTTTCTTGATCTCCTGCAGTGGTTTCAGCGGTGTTGCCTGTAACGCGTTTAGTATTATAGACTAGTACGCGCCCAGATCTACCTAGCGATAGATCAATCTTTACTGTAGATCTACTTAAACGATACCTACGTAGGAAGCGCCCAGATTTACCTAGCGGGTAGATTTGCGTTTTTGAGTAGATTAATTGAATAGTTGACTGAATTATTAAAAACGAAGCACACTGTTTATAAATTTACAAAAAATCAGTAGCTAATGTAAAATTCGATCACAGTTATCGTCTATCCTCAAACTGAATTTTGACTAAATCGTGTCTGTATTTTTGTGAATATTGAGATGATGAAATTTCAAATGCGTTCATCTACTGAACCGTTTGGCGGATTTTGTTCATTCCGAACTTAACCTTTGAATTCAAACTTTAAACCTACGCGGAAAATTTCGAGTGTCTAAGTCATTCCTTTGCAAAGTTATCGCGTTTACAGCCGGCCTTCGGCCGTCTGTAAACACGATAACTTTGCAAAGGAATAACTTAGACACTCGAAATTTTCAGGGCAGGTTTAAAGCTTGAATTCGAAGGTTAAGTTCGGAATGAACAAAATCTGCCAAACGGTTCAGTAGACGAACGCATTTGAAATTCCATCATCTCAATATTCACAAAAATACAGACACGATTTAGTCAAAATTCAGTTTGAGGATAGACCCTAACCGTGGCTCCACATGCAAACATAAAATTGACTATAAAATGAAAATTCAATTTCTCAAAACGACACCAATAATACTAAATAGATATATCATCGCATGAAAAATTCATATTTCAACATTGAACAACGTTAAAAAAAATTTCTTGGATAAAATACGAAAATGTTCACTATTCCAATTCAATATTCACTAAACATATGCATGTGCATTTTACAGGAATTTCCAATGTCTCAAATTTACTGAATTTCAATATTTCTAGTACATCACTCTTCGACCGAGAATCACCAAAGCATGAAGTAATATTCATTTTTTAAAGGAATTACGGTATTATGAACATTTAAATTTTCTGTTTCATTAATGGAGATGACCAATTCATAATTGACATATTAAAATATGATTGAGTAACCAAGATATCATGTTTTCCAAACAGGACAAATGCAAAACTGCATATTGAAGTAATTTTTTATTTATCGATTATTGACAATGATAATAAAGTATAGTTCAATAGAATACATTGGGTGATACACAAAAATTCCAAAAAAAAGATAATTGAATGAATGAGTTCAAGTAAAATTGTTCATTAGAGAAGTGTGTCAGAGGTTTATGTGAAGAATTCATCAGTTGATAGACTTCATCAGATATGTTGCATATTACGATTCAAGAAGTTTCACATTGTTTTCAAACAATATCTGCATAAGCCTCTATATACCATCTTCTATCTTGATGTTGTTGGTGCAACTTCATTTGTAATTTTTCTCAAAATAGTTTCAGAAAATGGCAGATATCCTGTGAACTACACGAAATTATCAAGATTACCTTGCAGAATAGATACAATTCACTTCAGAATATTTCATCTCATCTCATATAACGCATACATTAGAAATTATACCCATATACAGAAAAATTAGTAGTTACTTGAAGGTGGTATGAATTTCAACTTAAAAAAGCTTGATTCTCACTATACATTCTGTAACCTTCCCATTTTATCTAGGAAAAATATTATAAGGTGTAAATTAATTGATGTATCCTTCCCGGTTATGTTCCATCCCCATGCCATTTTTGCCAACCAAATTTTGATGTAGCAATATGGAAGGGATACATGAGTGTTACGGAACATATACTGAGGCTCAACCTTACCTGCCTATTGTGTATATAAAATTTCATACGTTTCTTGATAATGTGATCTTCTTACTCACTATCATTTCTATTATCAATTGACATCAAATGTTACATCGACTTGTGATTTTTGAAGATCAACCTCTTGCGAATAGTAAGAATCTATTGAATATTCCTGTTTCATTCACAATTATGAATAAATACCCCAGGGGTACAGTATCATACAGTCTTGTCCTACACCAGCTGTATATTATTGAAACCATCTATAGATTACATAGTATTTCTGCAATTTCCACTTCTCAAAATCTATTGAGTTCCCTTTTTTTTTCATAATGATGATAGTCCATCTTCTACAAAGTATGCTTGATTAAACCTAGGAATGTGATACATAAATTTGCCATGATCAAGTTTCCAATTTATCAGAACATTAGATATGATCCATATCACCACTCACCATAAAACTTAAATGGTTCAACATACATGAATTCTCAGGGGGAGGATAGTGAGATTTTTGAGAGATTCATAAAACATTCTACAGTCCTTTAAAGGCTTTCTTCCTTTGTATATGCTTAATACTTGGATGGCATAACACTTCAACAACATGACCTCACATATCTCAAAACTGCAAAAATATCATACTTGATGCATTTGCTTAAGGAAAATAACATAATAATGTATACCTTTGACGTCGAGTTAATCTCCAACATTTCAAATATATATGGCAATGTAATGTTTTTTCGACGAATTCTGGATTAGCATTCTGATTCTTATCGTAGCCTTGAACCCATTCTAAACATTCTTCACTTTATGACTTCAATGATACAGAAACTTTCCAATGTCCAGTTCATTTAAAATATCTGACTCACCTGAAAATAAATATTTCCTCATGATATTCAGGTTGGAAAAACCTGTGATAAGTTAAAGTATCTTCAATTGTAGGTAATACTTACTGTTTCCTCTCGTGAATGTAGCATAAGGTTATAATAACTTGCTAAAATTATACCGATAACTCGACTTTTTCTTGAAAAAGTCATTGTTAGAGTTGGAATTAGGCAGTATTGACCATGATTGATACTTCTAAATGCATTTCCATTCGTTACTGACTTTATTTTCGTCAATTTCAATGTAGCTTCCACATAGGATGCTATTTTGACGGCAAATTACAATTGAAGTTAATGACAATTGACATAAACATAACGCTGGTTCGGCTGGAAAATATTGACGGAAGTACCCGATCTTTGCCGACGGTCAAAGCCTACGATGCTTAAGTTTTCGGCGAAATCGACAGAAATTCGAGGTTCGACGTTGCCATATATTCACTGTCGCAAGAAATTCTACCTCCAAAGCGAGCCCGAAGGCGGCGGAGATAGCCGATCTCGGCCGAGTCCACAGAAGAATATGAAATGGACAATTTTTACCGGATTTTCTTAGAAATGTCACTTTTTTCCATCATTCCTGCAAGAATACGAAAGTGGGAATCAAAAAAAGAGGCCCGCTAAGCCACAATTTCGTCTTTCGTCTTTCTGTTCGTACCAAAAAAGTCTACCTAGCTTGAACCCAGCGACCAAATGCTCTCCTGTGGTTTTGCACCTTTGGGAAATATCGATATTTTCGTTATTTTTCGGGAATTTTTTAAAAGTATCTCTCGATTTTTCCGCGATGAAAGATCAACAGTACGGGAAAGTTCGAAATTTCCTCTTTCTAATCACGTTCAGATATCACACCAAGACTCCACGGAAATATCAGAAAAACTCTCACGAACATAACCCTTTCTTAGCAAAAGTTTTTCTTGATCTCCTGCAGTGGTTTCGGCGGTGTTGCCTGTAACGCGTTTAGTATTATAGACTAGTACGCGCCCAGATCTACCTAGCGATAGATCAATCTTTACTGTAGATCTACTTAAACGATACCTACGTAGGAAGCGCCCATATCTACCTAGCGGGTAGATTTGCCTTTTTGAGTAGATTAATTGAATAGTTGACAGAATTATTAAAAACGAAGTACACTGTTTATAAATTTACAAAAAATCAGTAGCTAATGTAAAATTCGATCACAGTTATCGTCTATCCTCGAACTGTAATTTGACCAAATCGTGTATGTATTTTTGTGAATATTGAGACAGCCGGCCTTCGGCCGTCTGTAAACACGATAACTTTGCAAAGGAATAACTTAGACACTCGAAATTTTCCGGGTAGGTTTAAAGCTTGAATTCGAAGGTTAAGTTCGGAATGAAGAAAATCTGCCAAACGGTTCAGTAGATGAATGCATTTGAAATTCCATCATCTCAATATTCACAAAAATACAGACACGATTTAGTAAAAATTCAGTTCGAGGATAGACCCTAACCGTGGCTCCACATGTAAACATAAAATTGACTATAAAACGAAATTTCAATTTCTCAGGACGACACCAATAATACTAAATAGATATATCATCGCATGAAAAATTCATATTTCAACATTGTACAACGTTAAAAAAAAATTCTTGGATAAAATCCGAAAATTTTCGCTTTTCCAATTCAATATTCACTAAACATATGCATGTCCATTTCACAGGAATTTCCAATGTCTCAAATTCACTGAATTTCAATATTTCTAGTACATCACTCTTCGACCGAGAATCACCAAAGCATGAAGTAATATTCATTTTGTAAAGGAATTACGGTATTATGAACATTTAAATTTTCTGTTTCATTAATGGAGATGACCAATTCATAATTGACATATTAAAATATGATTGAGTAACCAAAATATCATGTTTTTCAAACAGGACAAATCCAAAACTGCATATTGACGTAATTTTTTATTTATCGATTATTGATAATGATAATAAAGTATTGTTCAATAGAATACATTGGGTGATACAAAAAAATTCCAAGAAAAGGTAATTGAATGAATGAGTTCAAGTAAACTTGTTCATTAGAGAAGTGTGTCAGGGGTTTATGTGAAGAATTCATCAGTTGATAGCCTTCATCAGGTATGTTGCATATTACGATTCAAGAAGTTTCACATCGTTTTCAAACTATATCTTCATAAGCCTCTATATACTATCTTCTATCTAGATGTTGTTGGTGCAACTTCATTTGTGATTTTTCTCAAAATAGTTTCAGAAAATGGCAGATATGCTGTGAAATACACAAAATTATCAAGATTATCTTGCAGAATAGATAAATTTCACTTCAGAATATTTCATCTCATTTCATATAACGCATACATTAGAAATTATACCCATATACAGAAAAATTAGTAGTTACTTGTAGGTGGTTATGAATTTCAACTTAAAAAAGCTTGATTCTCACTATACATTCAGTAACCTTCTCATTTTGTCTAGGAAAAATATTATAAGGTGTAAATTAATTGATGTATCCTTCCCGGTTATGTTCCATCCCCATGCCATTTTTGCCAACCAAATTTTGATGTAGCAATATGGAAGGGATACATGAGTGTTACGGAACATATACTGAGGCTCAACCTTACCTGCCTATTGTGTATATAAAATTTCATACGTTTCTTGATAATGTGATCTTCTTACTCACTATCATTTCTATTATCAATTGACATCAAATGTTACATCGACTTGTGATTTTTGAAGATCAACCTCTTGCGAATAGTAAGTGCGAATAGTAAGAATCTATTGAATATTCCTGTTTCATTCACAATTATGAATAAATATACCAGGGGTACAGTATCATACAGTCTTGTCCTACACCAGCTGTATATTATTGAAAGCATCTATAGATTACATAGTATTTCTGCAATTTCCACTTCTCAAAATCTATTGAGTTCCCTTTTTTTTTCATAATGATGATAGTCCATCTTCTACAAAGTATGCTTGATTAAACCTAGGAATGTGATACATAAATTTGCCATGATCAAGTTTCCAATTTATCAGAACATTAGATATGATCCATATCACCACTCACCATAAAACTTAAATGGTTCAACATACATGAATTCTCAGGGGGAGGATAGTGAGATTTTTGAGAGATTCATAAAACATTCTACAGTCCTTTAAAGGCTTTCTTCCTTTGTATATGCTTAATACTTGGATGGCATAACACTTCAACAACATGACCTCACATATCTCAAAACTGCAAAAATATCATACTTGATGCATTTGCTTAAGGAAAATAACATAATAATTTATACCTTTGAAGTCGAGTTAATCTCCAACATTTCAAATATATATGGCAATGTGATGTTTTTTCGACGAATTCTGGATTAGCATTCTGATTCTTATCGTAGCCTTGAACCCATTCTAAACATTCTTCACTTTATGACTTCAATGATACAGAAACTTTCCAATGTCCAGTTCATTTAAAATATCTGACTCACCTGAAAATAAATATTTCCTCATGATATTCAGGTTGGAAAAACCTGTGATAAGTTAAAGTATCTTCAATTGTAGGTAATACTTACTGTTTCCTCTCGTGAATGTAGCATAAGGTTATAATAACTTGCTAAAATTATACCGATAACTCGACTTTTTCTTGAAAAAGTCATTGTTAGAGTTGGAATTAGGCAGTATTGACCATGATTGATACTTCTAAATGCATTTCCATTCGTTACTAACTTTATTTTCGTCAATTTCAATGTAGCTTCCACATAGGGTGCTATTTTGACGGCAAATTACAATTGAAGTTAATGACAATTGACATAAACATAACGCTGGTTCGGCTGGAAAATATTGACGGAAGTACCCGATCTTTGCCGACGGTCAAAGCCTACGATGCTTAAGTTTTCGGCGAAATCGACAGAAATTCGAGGTTCGACGTTGCCATATATTCACTGTCGCAAGAAATTCTACCTCCAAAGCGAGCCCGAAGGCGGCGGAGATAGCCGATCTCGGCCGAGTCCACAGAAGAATATGAAATGGACAATTTTTACCGGATTTTCTTAGAAATGTCACTTTTTTCCATCATTCCTGCAAGAATACGAAAGTGGGAATCAAAAAAAGAGGCCCGCTACGCCACAATTTCGTCTTTCGTCTTTCTGTTCGTACCAAAAAACTCTACCTAGCTTGAACCCAGCGACCAAATGCTTTCCTGTGGTTTTGCACCTTTGGGAAATATCGATATTTTCGTTATTTTTCGGGAATTTTTTAAAAGTATCTCTCGATTTTTCCGCGATGAAAGATCAAAAGTACGGGAAAGTTCGAAATTTCCTCTTTCTAATCACGTTCAGATATCACACCAAGACTCCCCGGAAATATCAGAAAAACTCTCACGAACATAACCCTTTCTTAGCAAAAGTTTTTCTTGATCTCCTGCAGTGGTTTCAGCGGTGTTGCCTGTAACGCGTTTAGTATTATAGATTAATAGGATGTTCTGATTATGTCTAATTGATTTTTTATTTCTGATCATAGCTGTCTACTGAGAATTTTTTTTTCAGTTGGTTATCCTATATCTGTGGACATAGCCATAGTTTATCATATCTATGATTGCTAATGTCATTCGCTACCATAACCAAGATTATCTTCACAAAGTATATGAATAATTCATTCATTCGATATTCGATTGGAAATTGAAAATCACGATAACATTTTGAAGAAGCAGAAACAGGATATAAAAAAGTGCTATATAGATCAGCTCATTCCTATAGTAATCCTGATATACTGGAATCGATAATATAACATAATCTATTTAAAACTTTCGACGTATGTGAGTAAACACTGAAAACTCAACTATTAAACTTTATATCAATAGATGTTTGTTTTTTAGTTGTACTTTACTTCAATCAGGAAGAGTGGAATGGAAATGAGAGTTTCTTCTATTAGTGTATCAATAAATACACTGATTGAAGATATAGTATATTTTGAAAAAAAAAACTGTAACGTTATATTAGGCATTATAATTCGAAAATGGAACATCTTTCGATTGATACCATACTACCTTTGCGAAGGAATATAATGGAGGATGTATAAGGGGCACGTAGCGCTTTTTGCACACATGAAGATCTGAAAAGGTATCGCTTGGACGGCTGATTTTTTATCTCCTCATGTTGCAGATATGGTTTCAAGATATTTTGTCAGTTTTCATCCAAAGAAAAAAGAGGAAATCATGTTCCAGAAATAATAGCATTTCGTTATGAATATATTAACCTATTCTTTGAATAAATTCCTACTATTACTCTACAATTATACAAAGAGACATTGTATATGCTTGAGGGGCTTATATTTGGGCTCTTATATTATATTTAGTAGTTTATGGTATCTTTTCAAATTTTTATTGTTAAAATTGTGATTTCTTCACACATGCTATATTGTCTAATCCGTCAAAGAATCTAATGCTTTTTCATAAATAAAATTTTATATAAGTAATGTTAGAAATGAATGTGTCTTATTGGCCAATAATTGAAATTATTTATATTGAAAATTAATATTTAACCATTTCCTTAAGTGATTTAATGCCGATTGAAATAATAGTTAAATTTGTTATCAAGTTGTGAGACATAAAAAGTATATTCTTAGTTATTACTGAGAAACATTATGTGAAGAAATAACAGTAATATTCGTAATATTTAATGATTATATTGATAGTAATTGATTAATCCCATATAATAGAAGTTTTTACCTGTTCCCTTTCATGGGTGTAACCACGTTTATATTATCGTAGGAATTCTAATTACATGGAAATATAATTAATTCTATTAGATGATGTTAAAAAGCTATATTATATGCTGGCTCTACTCGTATGCCCAGGATATATTTATAACTTATGTGTGTCATTGTCTGCCATAAATAAATATTATTTTAATTGAATTTAATATTCATTTATTTTTTTTTTCCATTACATCTACTTCTGCTATTTTTTCTGCCTCTTCAGTTGGCTTTTCTTTCTCTTGAATGTGATCCATTTTTTTTCGTTTTTTTTGTTCTGAATAATGACATGATTATTATGAAATATTTCACAAAGTTGTTCATCAGCATTTCCAATTTAGATACCAAAATTTATAGTGATTAAATCAGTATTTTTTGAATAATTTCGACAAAAACAACTATTTCGAGGAAAAATATCACAACTACCGACGCATGTTAAATTTTTACCTACCTTAACAGTTTCACGTAGATAGGATTCTCCTTACGCTCGTAATGTTGCCCATGTCCGGCTAATCAGAATCGATATTAGCATCTGATTAATCATTAGAGAGTCCAACCATGTCTTATGAGATCACTTTCGAAAAAAAAATCCAAAATCAGACAATACGATAGCACTGTGTTTCCCAGTGTACGCAAAATTTTACCTTATTACAGGTCTTCTTTAGGATGGTAAAGCCTGTTGATGTCAACTTTTCACATTACTTTTTATAGGGTTTTAGTATTATCTGTATGTATATTTCCAATACCTACCTATAGTTGCATGGTATGATTCCAATCGCCTTCACCTTCACAGAGCTATTATATATGAATTTTCGCTGGATACATATTTCAATGAAATTTTTCAGCTTACATTTGCAATTTGCTATCAACTAATTTACCATTCATATACATACAGTATTTCAACATATAATTTGCTTGGTTTATTAATTATTTGATAATCGAAAGTGTTTGATTTTAACAAAAGTTTAGTTTCATTTAAATTATTTGGATATGAGAAAGAAATGAATGATTATTTTTAGAATAAAGAAGCACTCGATTCAGAGTTATAATATGACGAAAGGGAAATAATGTAATGATTGAATTATTGATAATTAAATCATTCTTTTATAGAGTATTGAAATTCTGAAACTACCCTATTTGAATTGGGGTAGTGACAATTATATATTTGTTTTACGTTATGAATAAATATAATATTCCATTTATAAATAATTTATTTTTTTGTTATTGTACACCTCATTCAGATCGGACATATTATAAGTGTACCATAGACAGAAGTGGTAATTAGGTTGTTAGCAGAATATATCACTGGTTGCACTTGCTGATCTACATCTCCTCTTGCTTATTCTGATCCATAACAATTTGAATACCACTTATATGATATTTTCACTTCTAATATAATCCAATGTATCACTATGATGAGTTGGATGTAACTGAAAACAAAAAAAGGATATCAAGATTAAACAAAATAGATTCTCAAGAAAAAATTTAGAATTACCATTAATTTTGTAATATCACAAATTCAATATATTTGAGCGACAGTTGTTTCAAACTGGCCAAGAAATATTATTCTAATTTTTATGGGAAGGATAAACCATCATTTGTTGGATAATCCAATTAACAGTGCTATTCCTAATGTGGCATACGAAATCAGTAACAATGCCTACATAGAAAAACAATATCCTATTAACTATGAATATATTCATTAACGAAGATAATTTTGAAAAATATTACTCCTCACCCAATATTTTTCGGATGGAAAATTTTCAGATTATAGAGATTTGAGAATGAAACAATTGAATAATCTGTGTATATTAGTAGGGATGTAAAGTTGAATAATAATCCTGTTGTATTCAACAGATACATCAGTCCGTGTAATATCTCATTTTGAAAAATGCAATAAATTTCAATTTTGTAGAGAATCCTCAGATCATCTCAGTTTTTCTATAGGTGATATTGAAATTTATCATATTTGACAGGCAAATATCAACCCTCAAGGAAAATTTTCAATATACACAATATAATGTTTTATTTAGAAAGTTTATTTTTAACAAAGCTGTGACATCCCACTCCATGTTGCTATATTATATTGATCAGCTAATGAAAAACTATATAAATAAATATAGAACCACATGAAAGAATATTACTAAATCTGTATAACGTTAAATTTGTTTTCTTAGGATGAATCTCCAACGTTCCACCATGCCTATCACGCATCACCTATTATGAATTTCTAGGAGTTGGTATTCAATATAAACTAAACAGACAACAGTTGTACTTCTTTCACCAAATTCCAAACTGTCAAAATTAACAAATCTCAATTTTGAGCGGAGCTTTGTGGCTTTTACAGCTATAAGCACTTTTGCAATGTTGTATTGTTTTGATCCTATTATATCAACTTAATTCAATTTCATAAAACATCAATTATTCAGTGCATATAATTATTTGCAGCATATGCGTTGTTGTTGATAATATAAATAAATTGGGAACTTTCTTAGCTTCCAAGTAGTTTTCACTGTTACTCAATCTTATAGATTGTTAACAAACTTCCAGTTTTCTATGGAAAACCTTAACCAGCTTAGTTTTTTTCTGTGATGAGGCACCTGCAATTATTCATATTCGCGAATCAAATATCAGCTCTTTATCAATATGCACAAAATTGACGATATGCTTCGATTTTAGAAATTTAAGCGGCCTTAAAAATTGATGAATCATCATTCATAAAATGTATAAACATTTTTTGGACCAATACTGTTTATCCTAAGCATTGAAATCTAAAATTGTACTATTGTAATTATTGATTTTTATCGAGCCGTTCATATGATTGACTGACTGAACAATGATATATTGAATCTCAATCTCTTTCCCCATAAGGGATAGATAAAAAAAAATTAAAATTCACGATTGGTTCTCTTTCAATATTCAAATTTTGCTTGGATAATGAGTTGTTAGTATGTTTTGCCTCATAAAATATAAAGTTTTAAATGTAATACTTACTAATGGTTAAAATAACATTTTTCCAAATCAATATTGATCTCGTCTTTCTTGCTTCCTCATTTCGAACCATTATTATGATCCAAAAGGTTGGCAGGAAAAACACACGCATACACATTGAACTGCGCTACACTAAAAACCATATATTCGAGCACATTTTCAATCAATCTCATCTCTAGGAAGGCAGGACTACAGATTACCACAACATTCTAGGAGTTTCCTGAATACTGTCAACATAACCCTTGCCTCAGAATCCTCGGTAAAACAATATTTATCTGTAAAACGATACAAATAATCACGATTAAATATAAACAATTAAGTACATTATTCATTCAAATATCTCTGTTTTTTGATAACTTATGCGTTACTTTCAATTTCCTAGAGAAAACCCAAACCATCTTATTTATTCCTATGAGAAAGCACCTCGAATTAATCGTATCTGTGAGTCGAATTTCAGCTCCTAATCAATAATTACAAAATAGTAAAGATATGCTTTGAATTGAGAAATTGAAGCAGCTATATAATACTGATGAATCATGATTCATAAAATGTATACAAATTTTTTAGAGCAAAATAATTGGGCCAATACTGTTTATCTGAAGCATTGAAATTTCATTTTCACATCGTAGTGTTGAAATTATTGATTTTTATCAAGCTGTTCATTGATTGGAAAATGATATAATATATCACTATGTCGTTCATTTGGAATAGATAAAAAAAAATTCCACGATAGGTTTTCTTTCGATATTCAAATATTGCTTGGAAAATGAATTGTTAGGAGGTTCTTTCTCATAAAATATTAAGTTATAAACACTGTACTCACTAAGCATTATTGTATTCCAAAAGGTTGTCAGGAACAACAGACGCATACACATTGAACTGCACTACACTCAAAATTATATATCCGAGCACATTTTCACACAATCCCATCTCTAGGAGGGCAGGACTACAG